>BEXV01000786.1:96315-110554 GCA_003118195.1 Hemicentrotus pulcherrimus | reverse complement strand
TAAATAATAAAAAATCAAAATTTGCTAAGTTTTAGGCTATCAAATACTAAATAAACATGCAAAGCTGGGATTATTTTGTCATTTGAAGTTGTTGTAGACCATGTTTGTTGATATGAAGTGCCTTTTCATGACTTTGAAATTAATAATATTAGTCTAAGAGAAGAAGCAAAACATGCGAGCAGCCATCTTGGCTTATTATGACAATCGAAAACAGAAAGCGTGTATAATCCAAAGTGGTGGCTTGCATTTTTTACCTCTTCTTTTAGACTAATGTCATTAATTTCAAAGTCATGTAAAACATTAAATATCTACAAGCACGGTCTACAATAACTCTGAATGACAAACTAATCCCAGCTTTGCATTTTTTTAAAAGTATTTGATAGCCCAAAACTTAAAAATTGTCGGCATATTTATGTTTAAAAAATATTAAAACATTTGTTTTCTACCGATTTTTTCTGTTTTTCATTGATCGGCGATCGGAGTTCGTGCGCGAAATTCTGAAATTGTGATCTATTTCCATCATGTTTGCCACGATTTGTGTACATAGTTTCCAGGAAAAGAGTTGTGAAATCAAAGTTTGGATTGTGATTATTCAGGCCACGTATACTGGATTTTGAGAATCGTTTTTCAAAGTAAGATTTTCACAACGAAGTCAAACTTTTAGACGGAGTGAATGTGTTTTTGCCCACTCTCGATCTTCGTCATACACGCATCTCGGCCATGCATTATCATTTTTGGCCTTGAGTTATCACCTTTTTTTTGCAAGGTAAGCGTGGTAGGAAAGAAAGATGCACTGTAACATTGTGTCATTTGACCAATTAGGACTGATACAGTCTTGAAACTGTCATATTATATTATAAATAAACAGGGTTTAGCAATTTTATTTATGCGAATAATTAATCTCATTTCTGAAGGGTTTTAGTTTTCCTTTTTTTCCCCTGCATTTCCACAATACATGCCCATGGAAACATTCTTAGAATGTAAGATCATTTTTGACTACCAGTATCATTCTAGATCTATATCCCCAAGTACTGCATACCAAAGTCACACAGAGAATGACTACCAGGGTATGTTATTATCTACAATTTATTGCATACATGTGTATGTACTGTAGTTCTATTTCAAATGTGATACAAGTACTTATTATTGTTCTTCTTTTCTTACAGGTTCCTTTGTATGTAAACAAGGTGGGACCATATTTCAACCCACATGAAACTTATCACTACTACCAACTGCCAGTGTGCAGACCAGAAAAGGTACCTCTTTATGATACTTTGTAGTTCAAGAAATTTAGACATGTATGGAAATAGATCTTTGATATAAAAAAAAGTACATGTATTGTGTAATTCGTGATTTACTTTATACACTGCATACAAAAGAAAATTAATGAAATAAATTTCATACAGGTACTTATGAAGTGTGGGTGCAATTGGTTGATTTTGTCAGTTGTAATGTCAAGCATTTACCTAAGTGTTTTACAAAAATCTTGTTTATTCAGATCATATTCAGCAAAAAAACTCATTGGCCCATGCTTTTTGACCCCCAAAAACTGCACTAAAACATGCCAAACATAAGAGTTTCAAATATTGTCTTGTCTTGGGAATAAATGAGAATAAATGAAAGATGAAGATGTGGACATAGTTCCGGTAATCAGAGTAGATTTGAATTTTGATGGAAGTACATGTAGGTACAGGTGTCATCATAGTTTTCTTGCAACAATAATTCTGACATTCTAGCGTAATGGGTCTTCTCTGTTATTTTAGAAATTAAAATCAATCAAATAGGATAAATCTCTTATCAATATGCAATAATCTTCAATTTGTTTTTGCTAGGTTTATATTGATCCTATCAGATGTGTTTATACTTCATAATAAATGCAACTCTTTTGCCTTGATTCTTTATTGCACAGGTTGAAACCAAAAGTCTTACGCTCGGAGAGATTCTAGATGGAGATCGCATGGCAGAATCTATGTATCAACTGAAATTTAAAGGTTTGTATGCTTTTTTCCAGTCACATGGCTTTACTTATTCTTCATATGCTAGGAATCTTCCTCTTTTTTTCCCTCCAGAAATTCATGGCAAATCTTTGAAAACCAGATGTTTGTGTGCATAGTATTTACGATCCTGTCTTTAATATATTATAGTAGTAATTCAATACTAAATAATGGCAAATAGAATTGAAGAAAAAAAGTAGATGCCCGCAGATAATGCATCTGTATGTACTCTATGGGCTGTGACCTTGTTATGATATACAATTTATAAAGTACCCTACTTGTAAATGTTCATCATTTGATGTCATTTTAATTTGCCCATGAGCAGAACCAACAACTGTACATATACTGTAGATTAGTAACCTTAATAATGAGAAACTTGGTATTTAAGGAATGAATTTAACAAGCCACTTTTCATTTAAATGATGATTTGAACTTGTTTACTTCATAAAGTACATCTGTGTGTACTCTATGGGCTGTAACCGTGTTATGATATACAATTTATAAAGCACCTTACTTGTAGGTGTACATCATTTGATGTCATTTTAATTTGCCCATGAGCAGAACCAACAACTGTAAATATACTGTAGATTAGTAACCTTAATAGTGAGAGACTTGGTATTTGAGGAATGGAATTACCAAACCACTTTTCTTTCAAATAATGATTTGAACTTGTTTATTTCATAATAGAGAACTCAAACAGTGAGGTGCTTTGTGACATGAAGCTCTCTGAATCAGACCTGAAGCAGCTCAGAGAGGCCATTGAAGAGTTGTATTACTTTGAGTTTGTTGTAGGTGAGTACGACTGGAATCTATGATCCACATGTATCAAGAAATACTGTTACTGCATTGTTTAGTAATTGGCTTAGAGAGTTGAGAAAAACAACCCAGAAAGTTTAGAGGGGAAGAATTAATTATTGGAGGAGAGCTTAATGTTTATTTACAATAAGAAATGTAGGAATTTGTAGGAATACTCACAATGTGCTAAGAATAACCCCACATCACCATACAGAGAATGACATAACCAGAGCAGCAATCTCAAATAAGTAATTGAAAAATGATTTCTATTTCCATTGCTTTGGGGAATATTTTTTCAGCATGTAAAGGTACTTAAAATGTCATATAAATAACTATTTGATGAATGTTCTTGGATAGATGTGGAGTGTTAGTGGAACTACTAGCAGAAGGCAATTTTGGCTTTTTGATCATAGCAAGTGTTAACATGTTGTGTTATTGAAGTTGATATTGAATACATTTACATTATAGATTTCACATCAATGCAAAAACAACTTTATTAAGTGGAATAAAAAGTATTCTCAACTTAGACCTTTGAATTCAACTTGAATCTGTTGATCTTTCTACTTGTTTGTTTTTAATGTTGCAGATTTAGTGACTTGTTGTTTGAATGGTAGTATATAATTTAATACAATCCAATTGCTTGTTTTACTCTTGACTCTATGTTATCTTTGCAACCAGATGAAATACCAATCCGAGGCTTTGTGGGTCACTTCCAAGAGAGTGGTTTCATACCCCACACTCACAAGATCTACCTCTGGGTTCACCATCACTTCCACATAGAATACAATGCAGATCAGGTAACATTCTTTCACTACGGGCATGATTTCAGTGTCATCAGTATTAAAGTCTGTACTGTTTTGTTTTTTTTACTCAACTCCATTCAGCTATCATTAGTAATATTACTAGATAACACTCGGTGATAACTTCGGGGGAGGGGACTTTTTTATGCCTCCGCTGCAAAGTAGTGCATTATGTTTTCGGGTTTTCTGTACGTCCTGTTCTCGTGATTGCTTTATCTCAAGAACCGATTGATGGATTCCCGCCAAATTAGATTTGGGGGTCACGAGGTCAAATGTTTTTTCCTTTCTTTGCCTTGAGCATTACTTCAGGACTACCCACCTAAATTGTTTTTTTCATTCTTCACTTTGTCACTGTTCTCTCTCCAATGCTACCCCTCTGCTATAGATGGTTTACTACTCACACACTAATTTGATTACCAGGCAAATAAGATGCTAATAAATAAGTCGCAACAAATGTTCTCAGAAGCCATTGAAACCACAATTTCCATTTCTTACTTGCTTTGTACTCGTTTTTCTTCCAGATCATATTTGTGAATGTGACAACAAGGGACAAGCAACCCCAGAGTCTTGACGATGTCGAGGCCCCTCTTCAGATTAAGTTCACCTATGCTGTCACATGGCATGAGTCTAAGATGAAGTACAGCGATAGAGGTCTCAAGCAGGTCAAGAATGCCAGCTTCTTCCCAAGAACACTTGAGGTGGGTGTCATGACTTTCCTGATACCCGCTTTCAGTCCATTGTGTCTCAGGACAATTTAGGTCATACGCCATTATTTTTGTGACAATTTTACTCACAAAGTTCGTGAATCGTTTTAGAGTAGCGTATTTAAAGACTTTAAAAAATTGTGCTTGCAATGCACGTGCAAATATGTATTGTGTTTTGTTTGTGTTCAATATTCTGAAAACAAACACCAAAGTTCATGATTTCATTTTGTGTTCAATCGTATCTGGCAGGCATAACAGTAAGATCGTCCAGGGAATAATGTTTCTGTATTGAATAACTGAAATTCTGACATTCAGCCTGCTCCTATGTGACCGGAAACTAGTATGAATATGGGTCATCCTATATGATCACCTCTCGAAAGCCAGCTTGAACTTTTTCTTTGAGGAATGTAATATTTGTGTATGATTCTTCCCCAGGTTCATTGGTTGTCCATCATCAACTCCATGGTCCTGGTGTTCCTTCTTCTTGGTTTTGTTGTCATTATACTGGTGAGTATTACACTTTATACAACACCTACGTGGATCCTTGTCATTTGATTGGAGGATCGTTGGTCACATGATACTCAATAGATGTTATATTGCACGGGCGTGCATTTTCGGTTATATGCGCCGTGCATTTTGGTTATATGCAGACTGCGTACCTCTCTGCCGTGCGCGTATATTCGCACTTTTGAACTCATAACCATTCATTATTTGTATACTAATATTCTTAAGCCCCAGTTTTCTAAGATTTCAGTTGATAAATGGGCAAGGACTGTTTGTAGTTTGTTTTGTTTTAGGGGGGGGGGGTCTTCTTTTTTCCTCACTCATAAGAAAGCAAGTGTATGCTTGTAAAGAATCAACCAGGGACCAATGGATAAGCCCTCTCTTTGGTTTGGTTTGATAGTTTGTTTTATCTGGCTGCTAAGAAGGGATATGTATGCTTGTAAGTAAGCAACCAGGGGACCGACAGCTTTAAGTCCTCTCCGAAGGACGTGGTATTGAGGATTGATGCCTTATCAAAGGGCACAAGTGCATCAACATGATTTCGAACCTGGGATTTCCCAGTTATGAGACGACTTGTCTACCGCTCCGCTAACACGCCCGCCAGGTGCCAACAATTCTAGGCATCTGCAAAGTTCTTTCTTCTTTAGAAGAGTGTTACATAAAAATGAATAGTAAGAAATTATGCACATCCCAAGTAAGGTTCTACATTATTTTTGTCTCCTTTGTTGTATTATTCCCTGTATAAAAAGAAGTTAGACATTGGGACTTTTTTTAAGTTGTGCTAACAGTATTAAAATTCCCAGTTTCAGTTGTGTTGATTTCAGACATTGGTCTCTCAACGATTAGAGCTTTGCTGATCAGGATGCTCAAAATCAAAATTTGCTCCCCTTTTCATGTCTCTCAATACAACGTAACATAAATATTGTCACTTAAATCTAATAATGACAATGTATTTTATCCTTCATTTCAGATGCGTGTGTTGAAGAATGATTTTGCACGATACAACCTGGACGATGATGAAGCTGATGAGTTAGATCAGGAAGAGAATGGCTGGAAGATTGTCCACACAGATGTATTTAGATTCCCTCCCTACAAGAGTCTGCTATGCTCAATATTGGGTACATGATGGCTTTTGTTTTTAATTGAGCGCAGGATTCCAGCTGATATGAAAAGTCAATAGCAAGTTATTGAATTTATAGCAAAAAGCACAACATATAATATGACCGAAAAAAGTTGGAGTTTGAAAAAAACTTATTCTTTACAAATTGCTGATACTATATCAAATTATCATTACAATGACAGTACATTCTTATGCAAGCTTAATGAAGTATTGAAAATATTTATTATACAGTAACATTTACTTTAACCATCTTTATATAAACATGAACTACTGCAAACAAGGATCTTTATGTGAATTCTGCTTGTTGTGTAGATATGCATCATTTCCATGATGTTAAATAATGTAATTGCAACATTGCACTTCTGCAATTTGAGAAATTTCTGTTTGTATACCTTTTCCTGTTGATGTTAGGTGTTGGAATGCAGTTCCTGACCCTAGCTACGTGTCTTATACTGATGGCTCTGTGTGGCATGTTCAACGTACATCGGCATGGATCAATGAACACCGCTTTCATCCTATTATATGCCCTTACCTCATGTAAGTACAGTCTCTATCAATAAGCCATTTCGTAAATAGCTTCGCATGACCCCAAAATATCCACAGATCTTTTACAAAATGGATACTTCCCACTTGTGCATTTTAGAATTATCACTGCCGGAGTGATGGAGGTGCTTCATGAATACCTTTTGTTTGCCTCACGAGAAGTATTCTTCCACCTGTGTTTCAGATAAATGTAAATGTCAGTGCAAAATTGATTAGTGATTACATGGCTTTCATGAGTACGATAACAGTATTCGTCTCAATGGGTTTTACAGTTTGGAAAGAAATGACCTTTATCTCAAGTCATAATGGTTGTTAGTGATGACCATAGATGCTTTCTGATGCTTACCTGATGAAGCAACAACTAATGGTTATGGCAGTAAAATACAATAACTTTTAACAGACAAATTTACTATTTTGTTACAAGGATCTTGGGATAGAAGTACACATAACTTGACCTGTTTATTAATGTATGCATTTTTCCTTAATTCTTGGTTACCATTCCATTCATCTGCTATGCAAAGTAGCATCTCTGTGAATGGAATTCAGTTTGCGTACAGTAGTTGTTGCTATGTTGGGCAGTTTGTGGCAAGCTTTTCATGTTTTTAAAAAAGTAGGCGTGAAGTTAGTAACATGGTCAAATGAATACATTTGTGACCTAGTCTATGAAAATATGGAAAAAAAATACCCTTTGTATAAGAGAGTATATATAGGCCTGTATGTACATGTGTTGAAAGCCAGAAGGGCGATAGCTCTGTATTGGAGTATATGAGATAAGACCTTTCTGGCTCCAGACAGAATGTATGTACCCTCATAATTACCCTCATCTTGTACACAAGATGAGTTGCTTTACACAAACTATGATATTTTTACAGGTACCCTTCATATTACTGCCAGCAGGTAATAAACATATGGGCAAGTTTATGGTTTGTCCCATACGTTACCAAATATGAGTTAATGGCATTATGGTATTGGGCATTTTCGTAATGTAACACGTAAAGGTTATGGACCAGTTATGGTCATGGGATTGTATTGTAAAGGAAACGTCGTGGAATCAATCAGAAAATGTTGATCGTGTAGCATATAAGTATTGGTGTGCAGGGAATAATTTTCCTCAATTTGTTTGATTAGCAATTTCAGCTGATGGATAAATATTTCAAATGAAATTCTGTACATTTCTATGGAAGAAAACTGCTACAAAAGATATTTTGTATAGCATTCATGCAAAAATGCATAGAAATTTGCGATGCGATACCAGGAAAATTATTCCCTGGTGTGTATTGCAAGTTTCGGGAATCATCAAAATGATACTAAATTTGTGCTAGTCTTGGTATAGTTACAAGCACTATACACAGAAAGATGTATATGGGACTATGCAATATCTGTCCAGTCCAGATAGATATTATAATTTACCAAATATATCAATTAGTAGGCGGTTTCCCTGCAAAATCTGTATCATCATATATTAGTCAAAACATATTCTTTCACATGATTGTTGATAAGAGCTTCCATTTCATTTTTTGAGAGTGGGGCATTTCCAAAACTGGTCTATACCTTTATTGGATATGTCTTTTTGATCTGCCTCGATACAATTTTGTTTCATTCACCTGTTTTAAATAATTGTTTCTCAATGGTCAAAATGCAAATTGAATACATTAGTTGCTAGGTAGTACATACATTGTGGCTTACCCTACCAAACAACCACAGAATATATGCACTTTGCATTCTCACTATTGAAATTTTATTATTAGTAACAAGCCATATGCATCAAATTTGGTTAATCACAAAAATGGTAGAATATGAGCATAAAATAAAGGAAAATTATAATTTTTTATGTTTTGTCTGATTCAATGAAGGAAATCATCTTAATACAATCATCAGATATACTAAAATCTTAGATTTGGTCAGTAGCGTATGGGTTAAAGTAGCTTGGACTTTACAATATGAAAAATGTTTGCTAGATCCCCCATACTCATTTCTAATTTAAGATGAGGAATAAAATGGATTTCATTACTTTTCCAGCCAAGTTGTGCGACAAAAATATTGAAGCAAGTTTGAGATCGGTGTACATGTAGATGGTTGATAAATACAGTCAACCTTGTCTTAGTGGCCACCACTCTATAATCATCCCCTGTTAACAATGGCCATGTATTTTGTCTCCCTCGAGAAAGACACATGTATGGTAGAACCTGTCTAGAAAGGTAAACTGTCTACATTGGCCACTTACCACTTGCCCTTCAGTGGCCTTTAAAGACAGATTTTTACTGTACCTTTACTGTACCTTTACTGTACCATGTTCATGACTTCTTTCACATAATTCATTTCCACAGGTGTATCCGGCTATACAGCTAGTAATATGTACAAACAAATAGGAGGAGAGAATTGGGTGTGGAACCTTATCTTAACTGCTAGTATGTTCTCAGGTAAGTTAAAATTGTTATCTGTATTATTCATTTACATTACCCTGACACTGTCATCACCCTCCTGTGAAGATATCATGGTGTAGTAAGTGAAACTTGTCTTACTCTAACTGATTCTAAATGAATTGCAGATTTATAAATTCTTGGGGGGAATAGGATTGTCATTAAAAAAACACGAAAAACACAGCCTCAACAAAAACAAAGGCAACTTATATCTTTTAAAACAGAATTGTACATATTGGATTACACTAGGCAAAACGTAATGTCACTATTACTACAAACAAAAAAACAAAACAAAATACAAGCATACTAAATGGAAAGAAAACATCAACAAAACAAGAGTATAGCTATCAAAACCAAAATTGTTCATATTGGATTACACTCAATCTGTCCTGGCTAACTTGGCCTTGATCTTTATGCGAGTCTAGGTTGTTCCTCGTGCTGAGTTGTTCTGGATGAATCCTGAATAAGTCTTACTAATACCAACTCTTACCATAACACAATACTATCCTTATAATTCAACAACAAATTGCCTTTTAACACTTCTGTAGGCAGTAACATTATTATGTAGTTGCCAGAGTTTTCATATCTAATTTTACTTCACCAATAAAAGCAACCTTTTTAAAAAATGAAATAAAGGTAGGTCACCACTGAAGGTAAAAGTTTGATTGACAGGTTGTATTTTACATACAGGAAATACCTCTGTGTAATTAACACAAGCAGCTTGAAATGTACCAAAAAAAAGGTGTAACACAATGTTTCAACAATTTCGTAGATTACAGTGTAGGGAAAATCTACTAGAAATCTACAAGGGAGTAATTTTGTGGCTAAAATTGGTAAACAAGGAGGAATGTGAAATTAACAACTATTGTGTAAGCTTCTTGCATATAGCTCTGTCACAGTATAGAGATATCAACTGCTTTGAGAGGCCTGGCTGTTTTATATGATCAAGGGAACGTGCACATATCCTGCCATGAACCCGAGGCACGCCTCATTTAAAGATGCATGTTAAGGCGTGACTTTGGTAGATTTCCCATAGGGTTTTCACAGGGTGTCTGGTAAATTGGACCTGACCATTTGAGATGAGAGGGCTTTATTTCACAAACATTACCCCCATCATTCCCTGAATAGTAATAGTAATAATTCCACTCTATATAGCGCTTTACAGATATACTATTACCCCGGTCATTGGATGCAATACTTGCCTGCACACACAAATACACACTAAAGGTCAGGTAACAGGACCCACTGACCCAACATGACGACTCCATGAGTTTGGTCGAAATGTCACTGGTCATTATACATCTAAAGATGTATGTCGCTACCAATTAACCAGTTTATTTCCTTAACATGTGTATGTTTTGTTTCATTCTACAGTCCCATCTTTCATCATCTGGAGTATAGTGAACTCTGTAGCATTGTATTGGGACTCAACAATGGCCCTACCCTTCACCACAGTTCTATTACTACTTATGATATGGATTTGTGGTAAGTATTGATCTATATATCTACTTATCTATCTATCTATCTATCTATCTATCCAGGTTTAACCCATTCTGTGTAAGTGATCTCAGGGACAGTCACTTTAAAACATACTGTATATTTATAAACATGAGAATAATGTCCAGTATTAGAGAATGTTACCTTTGAATTTAATAAAAAGGAATATAAAGTCTGTTGCTATTCCAACAGTCTGACTCACATGGGTTTATGCAAGGTGACAAAAGGAGGATTGTGTGCATGTTTAGAGTATCAACAGCTTTGATGATTTAGTGCATTCTCTACATTCAGTTGGTTTCCCCCTGACCGTCATGGGAGGCATTATGGGCAAGAACATGGCCGACGGGTTTGACGCACCTTGCAGGACGAAAAACATCGCAAGAGAAATCCCCTCTGTGCCCTGGTTTCGCTCCTGGATCATGCATTGCATCGTGGGTGGATTCCTGCCTTTCAGGTAAATGACAGCACTTCTGTTTTCTATCCGCTCCTAATGTAAACTTAATATTTACATACATAGGGACCAGTTCTGACATTTTTCAAAATTTATATTACTTGATGCTTTTCAACTACAGTCAGTCTAGCATTCTCAGCAATGCATAGCATTTTTGATGCCAATATTGAGTGCAGGGATTCCAGAAAAATATTTTGATTCAATTTGGACCAACAGTATACAATATCCTGCAGTGAAGCCTGACTGTAGCGATTAAGTCAATAGAGCATAAGTCAAAATAAGTGTGTTAAAGTTTAATAACTTTACTCAATTCCTAATTTGTTTACATTACTATTCATACATGTTGCAGTTACTTATACATTGTGTATTTTAAGAAGCTGGGATACATTTTTTATTGTTAGGCCCTCAAGGAGTACAGTATTAATACTGATGAGGCTACCCTGGGTAAACAAGACATATAGCTTTCATTACTATTGTTTGAAATAGACCAAAAATAGCTCTAAAATATAGATAGAGAGTATGACATCTTATGAATACCAGTTAAATTTGACAAAGAAAAATTTCATCACATTATTGTGATTTTCCATTATGTTGTTCTCATCGTTATTTGTTCAGTGCCATCTCTGTGGAGCTGTACTACATCTTTGCAACTCTGTGGGGCCGTGAGCAGTACACCCTCTACGGCATTCTGTTTGTAGTCTACGCTATCCTGCTGAGCGTGACGGCCTGTATCTCGGTTGCCCTCACCTACTTCCAGCTGTCCAATGAAGACTACAGGTGGTGGTGGAGGTCCATCTTCAGTGCAGGGTAAGTATACCACTGGCCCAGGGAAAAAAATACACCGGGGCTCGGGCGAACTAGCCAACGAAAGTCATAAAAAAGCCCCCAAATGTGCATAGAGGTCAATGCAAAAACAATTAAAGATTGTTATTTTCATGCAAGCAAGCTTGATAAGTAGCCCCTGAAAATTGTTTAATATTTTTTTTCTTCCTGCACTGGCCCATACACAGAGCATTGATTATCTTGGTCCTCGATTTAAAGGAAGACCAAGTTTTCAACCTCTACATTATGTAAATTATTATGAACATGCATTCAACGTTTAGTTTCAAAGGTTGATTTGGTCATGAAATGAAAATGAAATTGACGTCATAGAGTGAAGTTTTGTATTCTTATTCAGGTACAGAGTTATGTCGATTGATTTTTTGTTGGGGGGAGGGAGCATATACTGTGCTATTGCAGACAAATAGTTCAGGTATCAACTGATTAGTGTTCAGTCGTTTTAAACAGATTCCTAAATTGGCCAGTCAAGTTGGTTCGCCGCTGCTCAGATGATGTTCTTTATCACTAATCTATTTGAAAACAAAAGTAACTAATCCATGTAACATAAGAAATTTGTGGAACACAACAAGGTAATAGAATGGAAATGTACATTAGAAGAAATTAACATCATAGATTCACGCTTTTGTAGTTTAATTAAATTACAAAATTAATGTGATTTGTTGATAATAATGAGGTTGACAATTGGCATTCCATAAATCGATTGACAAACATTATGCACTTGCGCGGGGTTTTATACCAGGCAGAGAATTTGGCGGCTTTTGAGATTACAGGCTCTGTCTCTGTCCTAACTTTTTTCCCATGTCCATCTTCCCTCTCTCTCTCTCTTTCTCTGGTCTTTCTCCATCTCATGATCACTTTCTTTCTCTCTCTCTCTCCATCATCCCATATTTCTGCTTGAATTTTTTTCATCCCATAATCTTCTTTCTCTTTAGCTTTTGTTGTCACTTCTCCCTATGTGTTTCTTTGTTTTCTTTGTTATATTCTTTCTCTGAAGCTCTTGTTATTCTTGTTATTCTCTCCTGTCTTAATCTCTTGTAATATTTGTTACTTTCCCATCCCATCTCCCCCTGTCTCTTCTGCAATATACTTTTTGATTTTTTGCTAGTTTTACCTGAGATTGGGTTTACATTTGGCTTTTGTCATGCTGTAGTGCATGGATAAGATGATTGGGGGGGGGGGTGTATTCAATTACCAGCAGCATGTTTTGGGTTATCAGTCTATGTCGCCCTCTACAAGAACCTATAAATTCATTTTCAGTCACAATGTATCTCTTTTTTAGTATACTAGCTTTCTTCATACATTACCATGTCAACTTTCAAATCAGGCTCTTTGGCTCTGTCATTGTCTGAATTTGTTTGAAGGCATTTAGGGCAGAGAACTAGATAAATCATGTAACCAATATTACTATAAAAATCTGGTGTGTTGCCTTTTTGTCTACAACAAGTTTGTCTACGATTTGTACTTAATTGATCTCTTCCCATACGGTCTGCACCCAGCACTACTATCCACACAGTCTGATAATCATTTGGTCTACATACAAATTGGTCTATTTACCATTCGGTCAAATGACCATTTGGGCTATAAATAGTCATTTAGTCCAATTTCCATTTGGTCTTATCTCCAATAAAGCCACCACCTATTTGGTCTTATATCCATATGGTCTAATAATCAATAAACAATAGATCAAATGGGAAATAGATTAATTGGAGACGAGACCATATGGAAATGGACTAATTGAGTAATTGAAGAACTGGTTGCAGAAGAAACAGAGATTCACCAAAAATCTAACCTCCCTCTTTTCCTCGTGTCATCACACAGGTCTACTGGTGGCTTTGTATTCTTGTATGCCATCTTCTACTACAACAAGCGCTCCAGCATGTCCGGGGGGTTGCAGACCATCGAGTTCTTTGGTTACACGCTTCTCTTCTGCTACATCTTCTTCCTGATGCTCGGCACCGTGTCGTTCTTCGGATCGCTACGCTTCATCCGTTACATCTACATCAACCTCAAGATGGACTGAGAGGGCGATATTGATTGCAGTCCATATAACTAGTAGAGTAGAGATAGTTACGCCACCGGACTTACTCGTAGGTCAAATCCTGGAGAACTAAAGTCGTTTCCTCCCACAGGGATTGTTTGTGGGAGGGAATTATTTGGAGCTCCATGAATTGACCTTTTAAGCATTTCATCAAACATGTGTCAAAACTCTCTCTTTCAAGATGCTATGGTGCAGCCAAATCATTGTTATAAAGACCTTGAACCTATCGTGGTGACCAGGCCTTGGAGTTGATCAGGACAAGCATTACTGCTAATGGTTTGCTTCATACAGCCCGGGGACTGCCTAGGGGTGTTGCAGGTTTGACTGTTTTGTGGCACAGTTGTAATGGACTTCATTATTGATTGAAAATTTTGACTTTAAATGCTATTGGGGTATAATCCTTTTTAGAGAGGGAGATGGAGAGAAAGTTTTTAGTTGTAATGTATCATGGCTATTGTAGTTAAGAACATATCTGGTTGTGGGGTTTCTCTCAGTCTGTCTCTCTACCCTGCTCCTGTTATCTCTCTCTCTCT
>BEXV01000786.1:58747-74363 GCA_003118195.1 Hemicentrotus pulcherrimus | reverse complement strand
CTACTACTACTACTACTACTAATAATAATAATAATAATAACAACAACAAAAATAATGATAATAATAATAATAATAATAATAATGACAAAAATAATGATAGTTATAATAATAGTCAAATTTGTATAACTCTTGATATTATGTTTCTAAGCGCTTTGAATTGTAATTATTATTACCCCGGTCTTTTGATTCAATAATCCGTACATTATAGTGCACATGCTCCGCTTCCTGGGGAGTATTCCGGCTAGGCGCCATTTTACAAGCGCGCTCATCAAACCACAATAACGTTGGCGACCCTATACTGGGAACCCATTTAATCCCTGGGTGGAGAGTGGCAAATGAATATTAATGCCTTTTCAGGGACTCGAACTGCGAACCAGTCCGGTGACTTATCCACTAGACCACGACAGCTCTACATTACCCCCAAATGACCAAGATAAGATTCTGTCGGTTTGGTATCGGTTTGGGCAGTGTGCCTGGGGTACCACTCTTTCCTTTTTATGAGGACCTATAAGCAAAAAAAAGATAAACCCATATCGATTAGTAAAACAGTTAGGTTTTCGTTAATCTTTTCGTTATTTTCTTTATCACAAAAGCCACTGACTTTCAGAAACGTTAGGCCCACGCAAAGAATTAAATCCTCCCTAATCGGGATGGTAGCAGAGCCGAGAGAGAAAGGCACTCAGGTCGCATAATGGGCAACAAGTCTTTTGGTGGTGCCCATGTATTGAATATTTGATGTGTTGAGGTCTGGGAATGTTGTAATACTTTCAGTCGGTGTCGAATTTAGCGGATTACAAGCAAAACACATCAAAACGTGAGAAAAGGAAAAGATGTCGGTGTTCACTAATGCCTAAAGAGGATTTGCTCTTTACTTTTTTTCCATATTAGTCGAGCACCACTTCCTTGCGTGAATAAGAAGTTCTTTAAAGATTAACTAGTTTTGACCTGTGCACGAAAAAAGAGAATGAAAACAACTTTAAGTCTGTGTTTTTGTTTTGTACGTCCCTCTATTGATATTTGTCATAGAAAAAACAACGAAGACAAAAATACGAGTGAAAAAAACTATTTAGTAAATTTGATTGTTGTTTATTTTTACAGGGGATATAATGCAGCATTTGTTTCTCATTCTTCCGTTATCATTATTACACTTACAGTCATAGTAGCCCAGAAAACAAGTTTTCTTTACTTACTTTTACCCCCTTTCATTCGCTAATACATACATTTTACTTGAAGGAATTGGTCTTACTTTCGTTAAATATCTGTGCATCTGTATCTAATCCTCAATAATATATAATTTCTTCTGCAGTATTTTATTTCCCAATACTTATTTAAAAACAGAAAATATTAATGAACCACTCTTGAACCACTTGCCATAGAAAGAAGTATACTGGCGCCCCCAACGGGTCAATATGATGCTTTGTCAAAGTGTACCGATGCAAAAGAAAAGGATTAAGACATAGCACAGTCAGAAACAACGCTACCGCATTACATAATCACTTTCTAGACTCAAGTGGATATTGATCGAATGTGTGTCTGATTCTTTAGGTCTTTATTTTGAATTTTGGTTGAATTCATGTTGTTAGCTGCCTTATTTGACAACCCCATATCATTTTACAGATAGTTTAACGATGTGTGTGTGACTATGTAGGCCTGCTATCATTTAATATTTCCATTCATAGTTTAAAATGTTAAGCCTTGACAGCAATTAATGAAAGCACAAGACTTTTTTTTTTTAAAGAAAAGACATTTGATAGATGAGACGAATATTTCAAAAATTGTGATTAAACAGGGTAACGATAACAATAACTTTGTTACTTTTTGATTGCCATATAAATATTTTAGCTGAAGAGAATGACAACTTCGTTTGTATACACAATTTATTTTTAATTGTAGGGCAATTTATTTCATGAAAGTACAATCCAACATTCTTATTTGTCCCTGTGGCCTAGCGGTTAAGGCACTGGCTAATGCAGCCAGAGACCTGGGTTCGAATCCCGGCAGAGACACAGATGCCCATGCATTTATGTTGGTATTGTGTTTTCCTGATAATGACTTGTATTATGCTGTTTTGGCAGCAATTAATTGATTTTTTTTTTAAAGAGAGAACGAACACATTTTAGTATTTGACAGGATTCACAGAATATCAAATAAATAAACCTTGATTTTCTTACAGTTTTCACCTCATCATCATCATCAACATCATCATTACTAAAATCACCACCATCTGCTTCAGTGTTACATGTTATTCTACACTCCCCCTTCTTCTCCTCCTCTTCTTCTTCTTCCTAATTGATAGCAGGTATATATGATTATGATACCCACTACCAAGTGGTGCCTATCATTATCCTTCAGAACTTATAGTTTAAGCAGGGTACCCTGGTTTAGGTCTCGGTAATAATGATATTTAACACTTTGCATCCTTAGAAAACTTATTTATACAACACCTCCCCCCTAAATATCAACCACATTTTTGTTTCTCCCTCTTCTCGTTTTCATTTCGTTGGTTTTCTTTATTATCATTACTATTCCTTCCCATGCCCCCCCCCCCTCCTCCCCCTCGCGCGCTCTCTCTCTCTCTCTCTCTCTCTCTCTGTCTTCACCCCCTCCACATCTCGTCACCTTCACACATTATCCTCTATTTGATAAATGTCTGACCTTTGACTTATATTCTGCACCAAGTTTCTCCTTCCCATCCCTGTATTTAAAAAGCAGAATGAACATTGCTATCGACCAAGCACATACAGTAGGAGACGTATGGGGAGATAGATACCGAATAATGGTCGCTAAATTTAGCCCCCTAATTGATTAAAAAAAAGCTCTGCAAACACTCAAAATGTGTGATTGAAGGGGTGGGTCAACTCATGAGGAGAAAGGGGGCAATAATACTTACAAACAGGAACATGGGTTACCCCTTGTTCACCTTGTATTACCCAGCATGGGATAGAAGAGGAGAGAAAGAAAGAGAGAGGGGGTGGGGTGGGGGAGAGTACAAACAAATAGCTGGAGAGTAATGTAAAATGCACTCTAGTATTCGTACTCTGCTGTATAAGGCCTTGGCGAAAGGCGTGGTGCGGGCATAAAATGCAGCATAAAATTATGAATCATTTAGTTTTCTTGGAAGGCATTATGACGGTAATTCATAAACATGTTTAGCTTGTGAAGTAGAATAGCGGTATATATTATGATCTTCAACTATAGTTACAACTTACCTGGGCCTACTAACTAATTTCACATGTTCCGATTCACCCAACTTTCATATTGTGAAGAAGAAGGAAGAAAATAGTCATGATTGTTTATTGCGGTATTCACCCATGTTGCCTGTGTCTGGATACATTTATGTTGTCGACGTACACACCTGTTTCATGGGGGTTTTTTCACCGACGAAAATGTTTAGGGAAATATGAATTGACAGCAATTAGTTTTCCGACATATTCACCTGTTGTCCGAGGGAACGTGAGACCGATTTCATTCCAAAGTTTACCCCTCCCATTGTGTTTTGTTTGAAAAGAAAACATTATTTTTCAGTCCAAGCTCACGATGTAAATGTCACATAAATATTGAACAAATTCAGGTGAATTTAATTTATTGATCCCTGTTACATTCCTTGTTGTGACAGGCAAGCTTATATCAAGAGTTTAACCAAAAAAAGTGAACTAATATTTGTATATTATTTTCTGTGGTTGCAAAGGCGCGGTAAGTGGTTGCAAGGCCCATGTCGACCCCATTATTTTTACCCCCCCCCCCCTCAGATCATGTTAGGTGAAATGATATCATGTAGANTATTATTTTTTCCCCCCCCCCCCCCTCAGATCATGTTAGGTGAAATGATATCATGTAGAGAACATTGATTAATTGAACGTATTGATAACAACAAATACAAGATCGGCATTGACTTAACTCCCCCATTCTGCAGGGATTTGGAGTATAAAGATTCTCAGAGAAATATTCTTAGAGAAATCATGTTTTATTTTTATGAACACGGAGAAGAATATACTGAAATAATAATAGAATACAATATATTGGGAAACATGAACAAACGTCAAAAAATGACGTGTTCTGAGAATCATGCAACGAAAGCTTTCGTGTAAGGGGTTGGGTGAAAGGTAAAACCTTACAAACAGAAATTTCTTTGATAGGTTACTTGTCTGGAGTCGGGTTAGGGCGGGAAAAAAGTACAACCCTACATCGTTGTTCACTTATAAAAAAAATTGAATGTTTTCTTCATTAATTATTGTTCATGTACGGTGATAATCATGTTCCCAAAAGATTAGTTATGTCATTAAGCATCAAGAAAAGCCAAATCTTTTGATGAATCGTTGAGGTATATTTTTTAGAGTTACACTCTTGCGCGATCCTAATTTTCTTGAATGAACTCTTACGATCGACGGAACAGAAAATATGGATTTCAAATTGGATATAGACCGGCGAACGGTTGCCATGGTTATTTGTCCTTGACAGGGCTGGATGTTATAAATAGTGTAGATGAGGGATGAAAGTACAATGACCCGATAGCAAACTTGATATAAAATGACCAGCAGCTACTCTTGCTGCCGATCCACCTCAAAACGAGCTGCGTTTGGGATTTGTTGTAATTCTCAAAACTATTTAACGGAATAAACTATAAATATTCATAAATGAATGATAAACGCCAATTAAACTAAAAAAAATAACTATAAGATTCAAACCACTTATATCTTTTAGAATGTTCTTGTATGATGCATTGCATAAACTTTTTTTTTCAGCTTGAATTTCCTAAAGTGCTATGATCAATAAACAATATTTCTCTAAACAGCCTCATGCATGTTCTCAATCAACTCATTGAAAGTTGTATCTGAGTTTCATTTTTATCATGTTTTATTATCATTTTATATTCTGAAATAATTTGGGTCGGAATGATTTGAAATGTTAAGGAACTTGTGTTCATGATATCCATTCAATTCAAAACAATAAACATACTAAATTTGAGAAATGTACTCAAATTTGAGGTAAGAATCAGTACGTATAACTAACTACATTGCATTGCATTCTGTAATTGCGTATTAAAAATTCAATAAGAATTTACACGGTCGCATAAACGTTCAAAAATTAACTCGAGGGCGATTTCAATACCCTTTTGTATACTCCCCCATAGAAATCAGATTCGGATTGCGTAATTTGTCATTTCAATGTTTGCACATCTAAATGAACAAGACTAAATTAAAATTGTCCTAGGTTGATTTTTTTTTGTCTCGAAAGTCTATGCGATCGTGTCACATTGCTTTCCTTTTCGCTATGACAAGGAAGAGACTCCATACATCTACCGGTCCAATGGTTCATTGGGGTTCAAAATAACAACACGATTGATTAGATCGAAGGCCAATTAACCACGGGGTTTTTATTTGTCAAATAAAAAAAAAGCACAGATGTCTAAACACGATTAATTCGTCACGCTTGAATAATTAGATTAAGGATGTATCACAGAGTCGATGCCCACGTGAAACGTTACAGATAAGTGTGTAAGACGAGCGAAGATGGACGCGTGTTAAATATTGCATTTTATGATGATCATGAGGATAATGTTTTCTCTACAGAAAACCATTTTCATTTAGAAAGCTATTTTACACGGCGGTTAAGCTGAGGGAATCTCGGGAACAAGTCCTCCATCACATTCGAGAGAGATACAGAGAGATCGAGAGACAGTGGGGGGAGGGGGGAGGGAAATATCTTTGTTCACTCGCATTCCTACCAATTGTCATTTTGATGAATCAACTTATTACTAACAATGGTTGTTACAATCATAATTCAATATCGCTCATTACTATATCAATAGGGTCACCGTTTTTAAACATGTAGTCTATTTACATTTTTTTTTTCTTCAAAATAAGACAGCATCGATGGGACAGAACATAATTTATGCTCTATTGATTTGCAGATGCTGGGGTTTTAAAGTTTAAAGTACTAGACCATGCACTTCTTCTCTACTTTCTCCCATGTCCAAACACGTCTATAATCCAACAAATCCCTGAACACACTACCGTACAATGAGGCTCTGATGAGCTAATTAAGTCCCTTTTAATCTACTCGCGAAACCATTTTCATTTTCTTTATCCTAAAGTTGTAGGTCCTTACCTTAAATATTCATTTCCCCTCGTAATACAACCATCGCGGCCGGATTATACATGTTTTAGCCCTGCATGGTTTTACTTTTAAATCCCCTGTCATACAACTCTCATTGTTCATCTAATCGTATTACAACTGGTTTGTTTTTCATTTTCGAAAATGCTTTTAGCAAATCGGCCTATCGCTTCATATTAGTCACCTTGATCAGATGAATACTACACCTAGGCCCACCACAAGCCATGTTGGTGGGATTTGGGTGAGGATTTGTACTCAATTTGAAAAGATGAGTAAAAACACCAGATAATCCAAGCTTTGGGAACAAGGTTTTGGGAGTAAATACCCGATTTAGTGAACGAGTGATTATATCAACTTATTAAACCCGGCACGTAAGAACTCGGTTATGTTTTATTCTCCCTTTCATTAATAGAAACTAATTTGGAGGTCTAGCATGGGGATTTTTTTCGGAATTGAAGGGGGAGGGAATGGTGCCCATCATGCGACTGAAATCGACAGTATAAAACTATATGTAATCAAGATACTAGTAGTCCTGCATTTTATCAGCGAATCCCTTCACGTGTCCTTCAAATTTTAAACAAAATATAGATCATCAAAAATTCGTATACATTCTCCCTTTTTTTTGGGGGGGGGAGGGGTTGGGGGACAAGTTGGAAGCTAAATGCACTGGCGTCTTTTCATCGGATATCATGCAAAGTGTCGCACAATGTTGTGTTCGCCACTTGAACATTTTTTTTGGGGGGCGGTCTCCTTCTTTTGTATTGCGATTCATATTTCCTCCTAAATGACAGAAATTCTGAAAAATATGTTAATGTTTATATTGGTGGATTTTTAAAAGTTATGTTTGAAATAAGGATTATGTAGAAATTGTCATTTACTTTTTGTTTGTAATTATGTATTTATTTATTTTTTCCTTTTTTCGTTAAGTGCGTTTCTTAAAATCACATAAAAGACTTCAAACTAATAATATTTAGTGAGAACTATTCCACTCCAGTTTGCTTCCATTTCTAATACTGATGTTCCAAATACTCTAAATGGATTTTTCCTCGTCGCCGAACATAAGTAAATAATTGTACCTTTTAGGTTTAGGCCATACAACTCGAAAACACACTTCTTAACCCTCAAGTCATGAAGGGTGACCATTGAGGGGTGTGTATTGTACCCCTTGGTATTGTCCCCTCACCCCTTCCGCTGGTCCCCTTATTCACCCCATCCTCATATTGGAGGAGTGGGTGAGAGACAACAAAGTATTGTTTTGAAGTATGTCGTCGTGAAAGGAGAAGGAGAAAGAAGAAAGGAAGGGTAAGAAAATAAGAGGCTTTGAAGAGGGGGAGAAGACAATGGGTGATATTGACTCGAAATAGGGGCAGATACTCTCTCTCTCTCTCTCTCCCTCTCAGAAACCATTTCCTTTCAACGAAAAGGAACATATTAATGGTAACCCGATAATTTGCAACGTACTTTATTTAGTCAAAGAATAAATAAGTTGTATAGGGTAAAAGCTACAACTGGTTTAAAAGTTAGATTTGGGACTTGTGTTTGCTACAGGGCTGTTCTTGAAAGTTAGGAATTAAGGGGAATCGAACGCGGAACGAGCAAGTGACGTATCTCTCTGCATGATATTATACTATTCACAAAAACAAATCCCAACATTATTACGTACTTCAAAAATTCTGAGTAAATACATTCGGTAACAATGGGACAAAAGTTTGCAAATATGATTTTTTGTTTAAATATGATGATAACTAATTACATAATAGAATCTTAGAATTGTTTTATACACGGTTATACCAGATGTATACAGCAATTTCTACATGTTATGGAGCTCCTACCGTATACAATCTCCGTATTTTAAAATTGAAATAACGTATTGATCAGATGGCCAGGGTAACGTGGACTCATTCTCCAAAGGGAAATATTCATTTTGTTTTCTTCAATTATTTGTTTGAGATTCAGATAGATACCAATACTATTTATAATTATTCAGTAATTTACACCTTTATCAAATCCTTAGTTTGGAACGCTTGAACGTTATATATTGATTTTTTTTTTTTTTAAATGAGTATTGCGTCTTGAAATAGTGTTGATTTTTAAGGTTTATAGGTCTTTACTAAATAAAATTATTATAATATAGGCCACTGTGATGCTTCTTGAAAAAAAACGTTATTCTATATATTTCAGTATTAGCTCCTGAAGCCGAAAAAATAAGAGATAGCAAAAGTGAAAATGGATTATAAATAGTTCCCAATCAAACTTTTCTTATATAGGATAGGGTTAAAAGGACGGAGCACTGCTCAGTCTACAGGGTAATGCTGACAATGTCTGCCCCGGCCGGCCTGGGTACATGTAGAGCAGAGTTCCCGTTCTGGCAAAACCTATACGTTTTCCTTCCAGCTCTACATTACAACCCTGTATGATCGTAGGAGAGAGACAGATAGAAAAAATAACTCGCTATCGGGCATGACATGTAACAATACCCCGACTTGACTGGCCTGGCCGTGATGTGTAGCTCGGTGTATTGATCTGTGGCGAGAGATTAAAGGATTTCGAAGACCAGGAATATTGATTAGAGTAGCCGAACTAAAGGATACGAAAGCCACATGGAGTGGGAAAAAGAGAAAAGTAAGCGATGAGAAAAAAAGATGTATGTACAATCTATACAAGATACCACAACACGTATATCGTGTACAAACTTACAAAAACTATGAGAGTACATTGAAATGGAGTCAAGTTATGTATCAATTTTGTAAGAATACTTTTCCTTTCATGTTTATCTTTATGATTATCAAAACGTTATGCCTTAAAAGCAATTAGGTTTCCAATATACTTTTCAAGGCGAATTAGAGTGATGTGTACTAACTCCACTACAGGATGAACTTTTTGATTATGGTAGAACTAGAATAAAATGTTGAATGTCGAAAAGGGATAAAATAGAATCATGAAAAGAACATAAGCTGGTTCCATATTAAGATCTACGCATGTCTGATTTCAAATGGAGAAAAAAGTGTATCTCCCAATACACTCAAATACACAAATAATACGATTATCTCATAACCAGATCTGTACGAAAAGTTAATATTAAGCCACAGCGAAAGACGAATTTACGTCTCTAGTCCTCATCATACTTCGCTTGAAGGGGGTTAGTGTTTTTTTTTTTCAAACATGATTTACAGAAAACTTCTCAAGAATCCCTTCTAGCTACATTTTTTCTTAAATATTAATAACTATGACAGATAACATTCAATTACAATGATGCATGTATTCATCAAACACTGAGTTTGAAAACATTTAGCCATTTACATAGAAAAAAATTTCCCCTCTTTTTAGAAACTTTGATGTATACGACCTGATCAACGGATGATCTAGGGGGCGGAGCTAACGAGTCACTGAGATCTGTGTACTAGTATCGATTTCTCGTCAACTATCAACACCCCGCCTCTCTGATGAATATTCATCAACAAGTAAGTGACCGCCCCACACGTGCAAGCTTTATCGGCAACGCGGCCACGCCCACATTTTCAGGTACTTCACGAAGTTACCTGGACGAGCTTGTCAACACCTCCCCCACCCCCCCTCTCTCTCTCTCTGTCCCTCTCTCTCCTGTCTGTATGTCTGTCTATCTATCTATTTTTCTAACTATATCATCTCTTTCCTTCTTGTTTGCATATGGATTTCTGCAAGTCACTTAAATTAATTCTGTTCGTAGTTTCCTATATAGGCCTATCTGTTTTTCGCTTTTTACTCTTTACAATGTTCTTTCCAATCATTCCTTAATCGTTTTTTCAAATTGATACTCCGTATCCTTCCATATTCAGTATCGCCTCCTACAAGTACGGGACAAAACATGATGGTATTCTTTGTAAATTACAATTATCCCCATTTTGTATTCCATACGTCGTCTATCTCTCTAATTGTATTTTTAATGCATGGATACATCCCACAAGACCTGCCTGTCGGTCTCGGTGACTTTCTGAAAGGTGACCAGGGGTTCTTGAAGACCGACAGCCGTCGAGAAAGACAGTCATGTCGGTTTTGCGGGCTTTCTGACAAAATTCCTGGTATCGACCATTACGACATCGTCTGTCTCGTCGGCTGTTCGTCTTGTGGCCGTCGGTCCCGTTGCTTGTCTATCTTCTTAGGTGTCCAGGCCATGCATTTTTTTAATGGATTCCCCATCTCCTTATTCCTCCTCTTCCATCCCGCCATCATTCTTCTTCCTCTCGCGTTCGAACCCTCACCCTGCATGATGAGATCGTAATCATTCACATCCTCAAACTCCAAGTGTTGTTACCATGGTAACCGATTGTTTACCTCCTTCTTCCAAAGTACACGCACCACCACCACCACCACCAGCATCGCCACCACCTTCATCACCCCTGTTCTCCTTGCGTGTTACCATCACGATGCCCTCTCACACTCCAACCACCTCCCCGTCCCATCTAATTAAGCCCCCTCCTTTTTACCCCTACATCACCCCTCTCCTACCACTTGGCTCCTGTCAGGAGCTTTACATGCGATAACGATGAACCGCTGTGATTTGCCACAAACCTTTAATCAATCAATTTGTTTCAACTTTACGTCTCATCCTAACACCCCGTAATGCCCCTGTAATTCACCATGAGCGATGGCGTCGGGCTATGGAGAAGACATGGAAATAATACCTCTCTCGAGCACCGGTCCCAACACGCGAGATTCGGGGTAATTGTTTCTCACCCTTCGCACTCCCATTTGAAAAACCACCTCGCCCATCACAGTCCCACACTATTCAAATTCTCGTGGGATAATTTACACTTTTACCCATCGTGTGGTATCATTGGGAGGTGTTAACACGCTCGCGCTCAGCTTTGTGAATGACTCCTCTGATCAGCTCTGACACACAGAACGCGTGTCCATTCCAACAAGTTTGGGGTGTTAACGCCCATGTAGTTATGGTAACTATGAGCCATTAGATATTTCACTCGTTTCATCAGAATTTCTTTGATGTTTGTATGACACATGCTCCGGCCACAACTTATCCGCAGTCTGTTCCTAACGCTAACCAAATCCCTGACTTCAGCCCTGGACCCAACTACATGGAATCTATACACCTTCCCTCATCATAAATCTGCCATTGAACTCATTTGTAGCCTTCATGACCTTAACCATAAATTATGTAAACCCAGGAGCAACTGTCGTCTATGCAAACGTCTGATCATCTCTTTGATTTTAGTTGATAAATCATTACAAAACCATGACTTATCTATTTCTTGATTAGTGAAAGTTTGAGCAAAATCCGATTAAAAAATAGGAAAGTTATGAATTTTCGAAGTTGCCATCTATGAAACACAAATTGGCAACATTGTTACGGATCTTGTGAGCTCCTATCCAATTTGCTCTGCACAGAAAATTTCAAAAACTTTTAATCCTCTTCGTTATATTAATGAAGGAATAGATATGTTTCATACATATTTGCGTTAATTAATTTAGGATAAATGATTTATTGAATATTTTCTTAAAGGGATCGTGTATCAATGTCTGAGATACACAGCCCTACGTGTTATCAGTGTCTGTGATATCATGTAATATTGAAGCCCTAAAATGCGCTTCAAAATGATCAAGAAGTGCCTCAAAAAAGTAAAAATCTTTGAGTGACCGGTTTTACCATACTCGTTTTCCCCAAAAGACTGTAGTGTTATGAGAACCGTCAGGCGAACGGTTTCCAAAATTTGTAATTTCAGTCATAAATATTATGATAATCAGGCAGGCGATCGGCTTGTAAAAGTCACAGGGGTTCCTGACTGACGTAAAGGTTTGTAATTTTCATTGCATCATGAGCTAAATCCAGAATTTCGTTTCAGAATCTGAGGCAAAGTTACCGGATCCCTTTATGGAAAGTATAGATTTTTAAAGTTGTTTAGTACAGGGCAATGGGAGTGGAGATCGCTAGCTACGTCACAGGGTTGCCAATTTGTGTTTGATTGATCAAACCTTCCAAAATGTATATATGTTTTTATATAATTGTAATTGTGTTGTTGTTTTTTGGCTCAACATTTCACTGAGCTGTTTCTCTCATTTTCTTTGTCTAAAAAAGGGAAGGTGGCCGAGATGGCGTTGCAAGATGGCTGCTTTTACACAACTTGAACATGAACCGAGCCTGCAACCCCATCCGATGATTGTTGTAAACCAATTCTTTAGAAATAAACCATCTATTCTTATCCCCCAAGGAGAAAGGAAATATATCCATCGAACTTCTCTCTGTTTGATATGAAGAGCAGATATATACAAAGCTAGAACATGATGACAATGGTGTACTTGTTTGATTATTGTTTTTCTTGAAGGATCGTAGGGTGAAGGACTAAACATGGTGGGAAAAGTCAGTGAACTTCAGACCAGTAAGAGTTGCCAAGTTTGGAGCGATCGAATTCAGCCTTTGTCCCGTATCTTATGCTTTTTTTTTTTTGTTGACGGCCTGCTGTACGTTTGATACGCATTAAATTCAAATGAAGGTTACATTATGGCCCCTGGCGCAAACTTACATTTCGTTCTTCATCATCGTCATCTTCTCAATATGTAGCGAAGTAGAGATATCTCCCTTTAAACCAGGTGACCACCCCCTCTCTCTTTCTCTCTCTCTTTCTCTTTTAGTAGAGATATCTCCCTTTTAAACCAGGTGACCACCCACCCTCTCTTTCCCCTCTCTCTTTCTCTCTTTTATTGCATCTCTCTCTTTAATTGCATCTCTCTCTTTTTATTGCATCTCTCTGGTCAGTGAACTACAGTGAGACGATATCCTCTCACCCTCTCTCCCCCTCTCTCCTTCTCTCTCTCTCTCCTATTTTCGTCATCTTTCTTCCTACTTGAGGTCAGCGAACTACAGTGAGATGAAACCTGGTCATTTTCCACTGGTCCAAAGATTCGAAGAGTAGTTTGTTTATAGAGAAAGACCTTCAGTCATAACTTTCAGCTTATGACAAATGTAAAACAGTCAAATTATGGTAAACAGTCAAATAAATTATCCCTCTGTAGGTCCCAGTTTAGGCTGAAAGACAGAACATTTGTTTTCTTGGTAAAAGAGCTGAGTCATCGCAAGAAGTAGTAACAGGAATATCCCCAACTGACCAATAAGCATTTGTATTTTCTACTCCTTTCCCTTATTTTTACTTTCACCCAATCAAAATGATAGGATTAATGGTTCAGGAAGCACGGTTCGAGTGTCCGTCAAGTATTGTGCCCGCCCAGTCACCTACCGGATAGTAATGAAATAGTTAAGTTTAGAGTAAGAATATTTTGTAGGAGGAGACCTCGGAATCGAGATTGTGCATATGTAATTAGGTATAAAACCCCCATCCCTTGCATGAAATCCTCACTTGGAACCCCCTCACCTGGAAGCCCCACCTGTAACCTCCTCACCCGAAACCCTTCTCCTCCTAATCCATTCATCAGTGCTTCGAGAGCCAGTTTAATATATATTTCCAGATTTGGACATCTGAGAAGTCGAGACACTTCGAGAGGTTGAACCCATTCTAAAATACACCTTCCGTATTTTAAAGTCATCTACTTGTAAATGTCAACTCCAGCTCCAGTCGTTTGAGAAAGGGTCTGTTCCACAGCATATTAAAGAACGATATCCAGTTGAGTCCCGCCAAGTCACCGTCAAGTTCCAGTCCCGCCAAGTCACGTCCAGCTTCGTTCCTGCCGTTTCCCGTCCAGCTTCGTTCCCGTCAAGTTCCAGTCCCTCCAAGTCTCGTCCAAGTTCGTCCCAGTCGCATCCTGTTTCAAGGCAAGTCCTCGATCGAAGTATCAGCGAGCTAAGTGGCCATAATTACTAACATCATCTCCCTTAACCTATCCCCTCCCTTCCCTATTAGACTTTAATTAATTAAGTAAGAAATAAGTTGCCCTTTAACTACTACATTTAAGTATACTTTGCAATTATATTTATTGCAACATTTATATATAAGTTTTATTATTTCTATCATTTTGGTTTGATGAATGAGATTTGCCATTCGTATTAATTAAATAATTACCAAGTGACATCGTAATTCCAATCGTGTCCAAGCACTTTATTTCTGGATTTGTTTCTTTGTATTTTGTATTTTCATAATATATTTTCATACACTGATACAGTGGTCTATTTGAGACTAACCCCACCCCCGAGTGAAAGTCATATAGCTAGCGGACCATTACAAAAACCTGATTTCACTCGGAGCTCGATTCTATTATTTCATCATAATAGAAGACGGCGTGTGGTGGCCGTTAGAATTGTTTCCCCTGTTATATTTAAACCATTCTTCCTTATACATTACACCAGTTTTCCCTCCTCCTTTTCTTCACGTTTTTTTTTTTCTTCTTTTTTTCTTCTCTAAATTCTATTCTTCTTTCCATTGCTTTGTCAACGTTTGATTGCGTAGAAACAAAGTATATTGTCATTAACACGATTGCAACTACTTTCGAACTATAAAAGGCATTCCAATAGCCTTGTGCGTCCCTTACTGATTTGGGCACACATGACAATGACGTATTACGTAATCCGAACATGATTTCTATGGGAGATACAGTACGATATTGGAATTGCCGGTGAGTTCATTTCTCGAAAATGGTTGCGATCGTCTTTTTTTCAAATACCGAAACTAGGAATACGAAGTACAAGCGCCCCTTTCCACATCGGTACGTGCACGGCACAGCCGCCATGAGGAAGTTGGTTAGGGGCGTAGGTTCCTCCCAAATTCAACTTCCCTCTTTAGAAGCTCCAATGGAGATTTCTTCAGATTTTTACAGAAGAAATTTATACAAAACGTATGTGCCCAAACCAATAGTAAAGTGCCCCTTTTTCCCACCCCATCACAATCTATGATAAACTGCAGCCTCAATCATGACAATACAGACGTGATGGTAACAAAAATGAAAGTCAGTCACACTAACATTTTCTACAAAGAAAGGCACATTTTTTCTGTCAAATACCTCCATTAGATGAAAACATGTGTAGTGATTCTATTTCTATTAATTAAAGCCTTTGATACGATCGCTTACGACGTCAAACGTTTTCGTGAATGTTTGGAACATTTACTATTATACTCCCCTTGATGTAAGCATTTCTTGAGCTTCATCTTCATCGGGACTAGCCCATGGTAAAATATTGAAAGTACGTTGGTGGGACTGCCTTAGTGATAACTTAAGTATTAGTGATCTGTCCAAAACGATCCATTAGCATCGCTTTTCCTTTTCCCCGGAGTGGTCAACTGGTCAAAATTGTTTAGTAAAGAAAAAAAGACGGAGGGCTTAATTTCTTTCAGACTTTGGGTGACAGCAGTTCTCAGCCATTTGTGTTTTCATTATCTGGGCAAAGATGTTGAACGTATTCATCTATACATTTCATTCTGATTTCTATAGCTTGATACAAATGCACTAATGGTACAGCTTTACTACTCCTCTCACAATCGTAGATATCATATTCAGTAACATTCGTAGTCATGTGCTTTAAAACACCGCACGAATAATAGTCGTGTCAAAATGTCATAATCAA
>BEXV01000786.1:39732-52878 GCA_003118195.1 Hemicentrotus pulcherrimus | reverse complement strand
GAGAGAGAGCCTGGGTCGGAGAGGGGGAGAATAGAGGAAAAGAAGGGTAAAGGGGCGTTGAGAGGAACGAAGGGTGAGTCTAATGCCATCAAACATCGAGAAAAAAAAAATAAAATCTTTCAATCACTTAGGTCAGTTGTCTGTCGGCAGTCAACTTCATTCTTTATGGGAGTCGTGACATTACATCTTGGGGGGCACAGCGTATGTTATATGTTGGTCACGGTTCAAAGTACATAGGTCAATTATAGAAGAAGACAGTAGCAAAATATGGATCAAACAGTATATCATTCTCCTAAGGTTATTTTTATGGGCCGTCAAAGAAAACATTCATATTTTATGTCTTGTAGACTGTGTTAACGTATAGCTTCGATCCTTGTGAAAAAAAAAGATTTACAGAGACAGAAATAGATGTATATATTGTATATACAATACAAATTATAGCGAGGGTGACAAGGAAACAGAGGAACCAGAGTCAGAAACAAGGGTAAGAAACTAACAGGTTTGTTAGAATCCTAATTTAAAAATTCGGTTGCTTTATTCGCCTCTCTGCATGGTCGCTCGTTTGCCACGCGTGCGTATTTGTACAAAAAGCAACATGCACCAAATGTGGCGTATAACATGTATAACGAGTTAAGGAATTTTCTCACGAAAACAAGTAAACTTTTGCATACAAATCTGTGTTATCAGCGTCTTTTATAATTCGTTAAAAAATTAAGAAATACAAGTGAAATCAATGTTGATTTTATCTGTAGTCACTTTTAGAAAGCCATGAGTAAACTGAAAACTCACGTTGAATATAAGGTTTGCCTTCATTTAAATGCTGAGTCATGCACAATTATTATGACGTCAATTCATTGAATGAACAACAGAATCAAATATTTGATAGGTCTATGCCCTTTTGAGAATTTTGTTTCCCTTCATTGACCTTTACCCCCTCACATCTTCATACCCGCATTCACGAAAGAAAGAGAGAAAGAGAGAGAGAGAGTTTAAGATAAAGAATGAGATAATGAGATAGAGAGAGAGAGAGAGAGAGAGAGACTTGGGAAAAGGGGAGAGAGTCCATGAGTCTCTCTCTCTCTCTCTCTCTCTCTCTATCTCTCTCTCACCAACACACACACACACACAGACACATACACACACACACACACACCCATAGAGAGAGATATATATATAGAGAGAGATATAGAGGGATAGAGAGGGAGAGAGAGGGGAGAATGATGACTAATTTCGCAATCAAACTTCAAACTATATTCAATCAATAGATTAATGAGACAGCATCAACTCTAAAATGTCATTGTTAAAATGATGATTGATTGCAGGACGATAGATCAAATTGACGTGTTAACCAACAATGATGTACTTCTGAAATAAAAAAAAATAGCTGGTATATGGATAGAAAACATACTAGAAGATTGATTTAAAAAAGTAGACTTTTTTCTACTATATTTATTTCATTTTTTCAAAAGCAAATGTGAACGGTGTTTTTTGCCCAGGAAATATTGCTTTCGCTATCAAATTTATCACGTAACCGACATCTTTCAAATACGTCATTCGATTGTTTTTTATTTGACAGTTTATGGGGTTCATATGTTTCATAATGTATATTTATTCTTTTCAGTGTCCCTCTAAACTTGTGAATATTTGTTCATTTTATTCAACACGAGGTGACTCGACCCGACATCTTTGAACTCATGCAAGCGGGTGGATACTCACGTACAACATTCATGATATTTGTATCAATTTTAAGGAGAATCAGATTTGTAAAATGATATGGAAGAATCCTTCAATCAAAGAATCACCGGACGATATAATAGCAATGAATGAATCTACTTTGCATAACGTAAAATACACATTTCAAAGATTTTTCGTATCTTATTCTTAATTAATATTGTATTGTCAATACAACTGAAAAGTTACACCCCTTTTTCGCGACTACATTTGGCGCAAATATTCACAAAATTGAGTGAGAAACGCCTGAAAAAAAAATAAACCTATGAGAACGACATCCATGCAACCAATGATTTGTATATGGATACTTTCAATCTTAAATGATATGTACTTAATGCGCACGTTTATAATACACCATGATTCATATAATGTGTACCGAGTTAAATTGTCTTTTCTTTCAACAAAGAAATGACCTTTAGAATATAATACAGAAGGAGGGCGAGGCAAATGGATAGATTACATGAAATTAACAAACGAAGGGAAACGATATAATGTGGGAAAACATATGAAAAGAGAACGGGTTATGAATCACTTCTACACAGATAAAATGAAAGGAATATATATATATTTCAAAAAGAGAAGAAAAGCGATCGAGAGGTAAAAACGTGTGACACTGTGACATTGAACTCCAGACTAGTTTATCTCGTTGCAAGGTGCTCTCCCTCTCTCTCTCTCTCTTTGTCTCTCCCTCTCCCTCCTCCCTCTCTCCTCTCTCTCCTCTCTCTCCTCTCTCTCTCTCTCTCTCTCTCTCTGATGATGGCTTTTTCGGCCATTCAACACCACTAACAAATCAGATCAAGTAGAGAGAGAATGATATCATGACAAAAATACAATTTAAAACAACATGATTTTCACATATCGAACCTGTCAAGCATGATATCTCAATACAACGACCTGTGAAAATTGGAAGTTTTGGGTGATCTGGACATTTTTTGCTAGTTTCCTTTTTCTTCATCTTCATTTTTTTCACAGGATGTTTGCCTCTTGGACCGCTGATGACTAGCATGTGCTGACGGAATCGCATCGCGAAAAACTAGTTTACTTTTTTAAAGGAACAATGAACAAGGAATAAATCAAGTTATAGATTAAGTCCTATGAGGAACTATCAATGATTCGATAGTCTATGCATATTAATACATGTAATAAATATAGGTGCTGCCAACTTGAATTTATTGATAATGAAGCTCTCACTATTGACAACACAAAATGGGTAACGAAACAATAAGTAAAAATTGAAGCACGGTAGTTAGATAAGAAATGATACAAAAGGATGACATTCTCACATAAAAAAATAGAGTTGTCTTAAATGAATAGCTATATTTCGTTCAAAATGGATTTTTATCATTCTCAACTATCATCGATTTTTCAAACCGACATCAACTTTGCGTTGGCTATTACTAGACCCACCAACAGAATAATTCTGCCAATGAAAATAACTTGAACAATATTTTCTTTTTGCTTTTTACACATCCCCTCCCATTTTTATCAAGCGTAGGTAGATACTTGCTCCTCTTACCATCCTCACGTCATTGCTCAAGTTTCTACTTTCAGATTATAGTCTTTAGAGAAGAAGATAAAATATACCCCTACTTTTGTTGTTTCCAAATAATAATTTTGTAGATTTGTAGAGTCAAGAAAACGGAATATTGTCCAAGAAATTGTTTGCACTTTTTCTTACTTGTTGAAGTTATGTATGTATTTAGCATGTTTGGAATGGGAGCCTGATTGATCTGTTTGGGGGCAGGGGAAAGCAACAACAAGGAAAATGCGTTGATATGATGGAATAAAGAGGATGAAGAGAACCGAAAGAAAGATGATTAGAAGAAGCATGGTTTGAGGAACAAATATAATATACAAATTTAGAAGAAAAGAGAGAGAGAGATGTAGATATATATATATAGAGAGAGAGAGAGAAAAGAGAGAGGGAAAGACAGAGAGAAAGTGTGAGAGAGAGAATGGAAATAGATAGAGAGAAAGAGAGAGAAAGAGGATGCGAGAAAGAGACAGAGAGAGGATGAGAGAAAGAGAGAGAGAGAAAGAGAAAGAGAGAGAGGGGGGATGAGACCTGAGAAAGGAACAAAAGCTACAGGTGACTAGTGTCAAACATTCCTTCGGAGGTTCCTGACATGACCAAACATTCGTCAAATTTATTTCATTTTTCTCCCCCAAATAATATCTCCGTCTTTCGCAAGGATTTCAGGACGTCTTACTCTTGTAAAAACGTCGTAATTTAGTCAAGGTCAAGGGTCAATACCACACGTGGTTAGGCCATGTCAATGTTTTCAGATGGCATTTGATTTGAGGGCAAGAACTGGCGAGAGTTCTCGCGACGTCATACATAACTTGAGCAAAACGAGATGAACTTTTGAACGAGATGATACTGGGGGCGTGCGCTGATGGACGGTGTGCACGTGTGCGTTTGTGTATGTGTGCGGACTGTGCGTGTGTGTGCGTTTGGGCTGAGGGAGGGGGCTGGGGGAGGGGCGGGGGTAATTCACATTTCCCTTTATCATTGTTTGTACCAATTAGCACAAGACAAAGTGTACCTAGTGATAATTAAGACATTACGACATACAAGATGGAAATAAAACAAAAAGCGTTTTATTGAATATCCTAGATGAAGTTTCATTCAAAATACAATGCAGTTCATGGCAACGGTAAAACTTGCTCTATGGTAAAGTTCCTACGTTTACAAGCTTGCTCACTTAAACCCTTGACCAAACACTTTACCAAACACTATATAACTATATATATATTTGACGAAAATAAAGCCGACTTTGGGCGAATACAAAAAATAAATGTCGAATCACTAATTTTTGTGAAAAAATACGAAGAGTAAAACTTGAAAGGGATAAGGTCGATATTGTGATTGTGACAGCGATGACGACAATTTAGTGTTAAGTCTTTAATTCCCTGAAGTGTTGAAATTAAATGCCAATGACTTAAGACAGGCTGATTGCAATTCATACTGACGTATGTTCCCCTTGACATGTCTGACCAAAGTATTACTTTGAAACTGAAATATTCATCTCTCGGGCTACCTGGTTGGTATAAAAAGGAACAATACAAACATCAATTCAATGCATCAAAACACAATTATATATATGTTTTATAGGCATTAAAGCATAGTATAGACTTGTACAATACATAATGCAAAACAAAAAGGTACCAAGATGCAATTAAACACATGCAATAATATGCAACACAAGATGCAACAGGCAATACATTGCAATGTAATTAAAGGAAAACGATACCAAAGCTGGCAACAGAATTGGTTGGCTAAACTATACCTGCGCAAAATTGGAAATTTATTGTTTATTCAAGTTCAAGTTTTCAAGTTAAGTTTATTTCTACATGTGATTCATAAAAAAACAAATATACATACATGTCCAGACATATAGATAAATGCAAAGTAATACAAATTAGACAAACGTTAATATTAAGGGGAAAACAGTGAACAAATTGACACGAAAAAAGAACAAATGAACATATATTTTCACAAAAATGAGGGACCAGCAAAAGCGAATCCCCAGTACAAAACTATTTAGTTTAAAAAAAAACACAACACCGTGACTTACAATACATAACAAAACAGACTCAAGTTTGCAAATATAACAGGCAAAATATTTGTACCCTTATAAATTTATGAATTGTTTTCATGTAAAATATACAATTGAAATCTACGTTTGAATTTAGAAAGTTTGGGACTTTCCTTAATCTCTATTGGTATTAGATTTCATCATTGTACACCAGTATATGATATTGTTGTTTGTGAAAAACAATATTTATATAATGGCAATCGTAAGTATTATGAACTTCTCGGACTATTTGTAGTAAAAATAATTATTAAAACTATCTGGTAAAAATGTTCTTAAATAGAAGTACATAAAAATTGCTACTTGCAAACAACTTATTTGATCCACCTTTAAAATACGCAATTATTGATAAAAGGGGTTGTATGGGTAAGAGGTTGTGAATTAAAAATTACTCGTATTGCACCCTTTTGGAGTAATTTTATTTTATTTCTAAGAGACATTGCACTGTGCCCCAACTCCCCCAATATTATATTGCGATACATATTCTTAGATTTGAATATCATGTAACAAGTTTAATCTATACTTACAGCCATTCGATTAGCAGAAAACCATTTAGTTACATTTTTCGTTTCTACGTTCAATGCATTATTAACCTCTGTTTCTTCGTTATCTGAAATAAAGAGATTAATGTCATTGGTAAAGAAAATTAAGTATAATATAACACTCTAACAAATTTAAAACAATTTCTGAACAATAAAAAAATAAAAGGGCCCCAACACGGATCCCTGGGGCACACCAACAGATATGTTACATAAATCAGATGTGTGGTTATTTAACTAAATAAACTGGAGATGACGAATATTTCTTTCTCATCTGGGTATTACTTGAAAATAACGAGATGGCTGTTGAGAGAGAGAGGGATGGAGAGAGAGTTTTAGAGAGAGATAGAGAGAGAAAGAGAGCGAGAGAAAACTGAGCCAATTTAATTTCTATTACACGAGAAAATATAGTTTTTCGTTCGATAAATAGTTGCATAGACTCCAGAGGGACTTTGTATGTGAGCAAACAGAGGGATTAAATTCGGGTCATCGGTGAAAGGACATACGACCGACAATCATTTGAGAAACATGACAATCTTCATGTTTCATGGCACATTATGGGCCCCAAGTTTGTACTTTTCTTTCTTCTCATTACATGCACTCGCAGTCGAGAGTCTCTTCTGCCTCGCGTGTGCACATTCTCTCTCTCTACCTCTGTTTCTCTGTCTCTCTCTGCCTCTTTCTCTTTCCCTTTCTCCTTCTCCTTCTTCTTCTTCTCCTTCTCTTTCTATATCTCTCTTTTTCTCGCTCTCTTTACTAACCCTATAAATGTTCATCTCTCTCTTCCCCGCTTTTTTCCAGGGTTTTACTGTGTCTTAAACCACTCAAATCCTTTTTTTTTGTCTGTCTGTCTCCTTTTCTCTCTGTCACCCTTTCTCTCTCTCTCTCTCCCTCCCTCTCTTGCTCTCTCTCTCTCTCTCTCTCTCTCTCTCTTTCTCGTCAAGACTTTATACATGATTGTTTCCGTCAAATAATAATGGCATGTTACAATTTTGGATATAGCGCATGAACAAAATCACTCGGCGCCACATTTATTGAAGTGTTAGGCCTATAGGTTCTGTATTACTTTATGTAGAATCTGGAAACGTTGGTTTTTCCGCTTAAACAAAAAATGCAAAATAACAAGACAAAGTATGCTTACATGTAAAGCAAAATTCAGCGTTCGTTCACAATTGGTGTTTCCCTCAACGTTCGATTGACTAGGAAAAAGTGAAAGCACGTTGATATCTGAATACATCAAGTTCAACCACCCCGTCCGTCTTTACAAGATATCACCATCGCCACATTTTCCTAATCGTCAAATCCTGGAAATACATTACGCGTATTATGTATCTATTTTCATGATTATGCTATTCAATTAAAGAATTGTAAAAGTATGAAGGGCAGGAACTGGTGTCAGAACGCCCCCTCCCCTATGGGCATCAGGAAAAACAGAATCAATTAAACCTGCATTGGTCCACATTATGCAATGTAACTACGGAAGATCACGCCCCTTTTTAGCTTTTGAGGGGTGGGATGGGAGATTCAAAGAAAAATATATTTCTGGATACGCCCCTGGGGAGGGCTTTGTAGGGAGGCTTGGCTGCAATAGATACCTTTGGATACGCCAATGGGTTGGAGCAGGTGAGGGTCAGAAATACTGAAAAATGGATACTTGCCTTGCAAGTGTATCAATCATATCTGATTGATACACGTCTGTATAAACCCAAATACACACACACACACACGCCATGCCTGTCGTGTATAGAGAATCAAAGAGTAAGCACACGTGAACTTTACCAGCATTTCTTCACGTGTTGAACTTTACCAACTTCATGTCATTAGTTATGGCGCATATTTCTTTCTCACGAATTCATCATCGCTCCCCATATCGTCTTTCTTTTCAACAATTGTCATTCAGTGTGTACCACTTTCCTTTTCCTCCCTTTCAAAGACGGAGTTGACTTCTAGTCATGCGATTACCTTTTGAAAAAAACTGTCTGGAAGCATCTGGGAATGGTTGATTTAAGAACGGGTGTATACTGTGAGGTTTCCTAATCATAAACATAATAAATAACTTGCTGAAAGTCACGTACACTTTACACAGAAAGATGTAGGCCTATTTGGAACTACATATTCATGTTGCATGAAATTTTGGTCCAAACACTTCTGCTATCTCTTGTAATATTTTCAAATATGAAGGCGTTTGATTAGTAATCCTTCCTGGAGGACGTTTTATGACATCCTCCTAAACTAACATAAACGAATGAAAAATCTCACAATTAATTTCCTTTTCTCCTTTCGCAGAACGAGGTCGTCTTTTTGAACTCTAGCCTATGTGTAAGCATGGACCTAAGACATCGTGGTTGCGAAAAATACGTGATGGGCCACTAAGCAAACGAGCATGGTATTAGACACGGTTAAACTAGACATATTTTGTTTATTTTTTCATTCTGCCTATGATGGGTGCTAGATATCATGCCCCCCCCCCCCCCTCTCATCGTCTTTCACCCTCGCACCTAAACCTAAAATATCAAATTTAAGTCATTTAAACGAAGCTCCGGTGCTGAAAACGAATGTTGTGAAAAGCCTTGTACGGCCACAAAATTAATCTCCAACACAGTGGCAAAGCATGTATTCAGTACTCCGTTAATTAATTGCAAAGTCACCTGACCATCGATTGGGTTTGGAAAACGTTCAATCGTCTTCCTGTTTGGTCCTTCCCACTTTACCTTTCTTTATTTCTCTCTGTGTAGAGGTTCCGTGGTCTAGTGGATACGTCACCATATTGTGGATCACATGGTTCGCGGTTCGAGTCCCGCTGCGGCACTGACGTCCTTTGGTAAGACATTGATCTTCATTTGCCACTCTCCATCCGGGTGAAGTGAGTGGGTAACCGGTAGGAATAAATTCCTTGATTGCTTTAGCCGTTAGCGCCTTTTTATGACGGTTCGGCTACAGCCGGGGTAATACTATGATACCTTGTATTAAGCGCATTAGAGTATATTAATATAATAGCTGCGTTATGTAATTGGACAAAATTATAAAAACTAAATGTTTTCGCCACTCGATTAGTTTACGCGCCCTCGTATAGCGTTGACACTGGTCCTACAGCTACCCTCAATCATTTAAATGACGCCCCTTAGAGCACCCCTCCCATTTTAACAGTTTTCACTCTTTGATCCCGGGCAAGGTGACTTAATTTAGGCAGCAAAATAACTAAAGAAACACAAAAAAATATGAAATCAATACCTAAAAGGATAGAGAAAGAAGGTATCAAAATTACAAAACAAAATCTCCGAAAACTTTAATCACATCTCAATATAAATAATCTTCTCAAGCGGGAACATTGAATCGAGATTCATTATCATTTGTCCTTCCTTATAATATTGTTTTTAGGAATCTCTTCAATTGGAAATGAACATTCCATCAGTTTGTACTTTCCCTATGCCAATTCATCATGTTTACTTTTGGTCATTCTTGTCATTTAATTCGTTAAATATTTTTCGATTTCACTTTCCGATTTTTATTATGTTGAAAAATTCAGGATTATAATCAGACAAACAAGCAAACTTGTCATTAATTCTTCTCCTTCCCCTTCTCTTTCTCTTTTAATCGCTATTTCTCCTTCCATCTCTCTTTCCCTCACCATCACCCTCCACCATTCTTCTCTCATCACGTTTCCCTTCTAAAACTAAAAGGACGCCAGACCTCTACCAGCCGCGAAAGTAGATTCCCCCACCCTCTCTCCCTCTCTCCCGAGCCCATTGCACAATGCACATGACAGCCCAACCAGTTCCGCAGCCAACCACCCAGCACCCAGCCAGCCCTGCCTCACGCACCGTCAACAGCCCGCACACAACAGGTGGCAAGCTTGATGTTACCATGGCAACCATACGCTACGGACCTGGGAACGACGGTGAGTGACTGCCCTGGGTTGTGATCGTCGTACTGTCGATATCGTAGTCATACTTGTGTGCAGTGGTCGGGCGCTGAAGCGTCCCTTTTTTGTAGTTGTAATTCGTTAAGTATTTGTTTATAACAAATTGATATGTTTTATCTATCTAAATCTTATTCTCTCTCTATTACTTGTGTATTTTTATTCTCATCCCTTATCGCACTAACCCTTCTCCCTCTCTCTCTCCCATGCTATCATTTATACTTAGCATTTCTGGTATTTTATCCGCAAATTTTAAATTTGAGATTGTTTGTGTATGTAAGGATTTCAATCATTTAATGAATCTGAAAATTTGGATTTGATTTTCAATTTACTCTCACTTTTCTTGTGATGGACTTCCCTGGATGTCCAACTTTGATTATATCCGCTACATATTCCATGAACACTTTTTGTTTGAAGTATAGATCTTTTTTTCAGAAGAACAAACAAAAGAACAGTGAGCATCTTGTGTAAAATGTACCAATTTCCTCTTTTCTTAACAAATCAGGTCTTAACCAAGAACTAGGTAAATTATGTCGTAACGATATATTCACCTTTTTTTGCTTTGTTTCTCATTTGATATTTTTTTAAAGAAAATGTTAATAATAATGACAAATGTGCCAGACAATCGAGTTTTATTTTGTAGGCATATGTTTCACTTCAACCTTTTCCATGTTGAATATGCTGTGGCTGACACTTGGACTGGTTTTATTTTACAATTTACAATACAGATAGTATCTAGCTACTGTATTCCTATGATGAAATGTATATTTTGTTTGTCGCCTGCACGTGTCGTGTGCTTTAGCTTTTTGGGTCTACTAATACTATGATTTTTCGATTTTTGTTTATATCTTGACTAATTGATGCTTTAGATAGTTATACAAAATAACTGTATTACGTTAATGAAAAAGAAGTTAGAAGGGTCTCCATTTGCTTTCTCTCTTTGTATTTATTTTCATTCTTCAAGGAGGCCTTGTTTGTTTTCGTTATAACCTCTTGTGCAATATCGAACAAGAATGCCGTGCTATTTGTTAGACATTTTGAAATAAACATTTTGAGTACGTGCATGTAGCTTTTGCAAAAAAAATTGCTGTGCTGCATGTTCAAATTCCATAGGGGCGAGTGATATCCTAATCCCACTTGTACGATTTCATGTTAGCACTAACTACTCCTGACGTTACACCGTGTATTTGTGACTTTACTGAACTTTCAAATTTGTTTTAACATGTGTTCAAGTCACAATGCTTAACTCAGAAAATCCCGTCTTTCATATAGAGCGATCAAAGCGAATCAGACACTGGAACACGCGGAAGCAATTATTCATCCTCCAAAACAATTAAAAGGACTGCATTTTACTCTACATTTGGCCGCCATTTTGGACTTTTGTACGCCACTTGTTACAGACTGCATCTTTCTGAGTGCAAATCATGAGAGGTTCCTAAAAAGCCACTTGTTGACAGCCTGCTTGTCCATTGAAGCAAGCCATTATTTTGTTATTATCCGCAGCCTCCCACGACGTAATTTTTATTTTCTTTGAATAATGTTGATAATATAAAATCATTGGCAGAAAGCAAATTATTGACACACGTGTCTCGGAGAATAACAATTACCCAGAAAAATGAAATGGCGTTGCACAATTGCAGGAATGAGATCGTGAGAAATAAACTGGATGAACAACGGCGACTTGTTTCATCGTTAAATACCCAGAGAGAACTTTATTTTGCGATGGACCTAGCATGAATTTTAGTTCAAACTAAAGCTGGAAATAAGAAGCTAAAGGCTTAGAAATTACAATGAACAGAACATAAGAACAACGAGACTTTGTGTTCTAAAATAAGGGGATGGTCACAACCAAATAATGAAATGTGAATGGTGTTCTATGATTTATTATAGAATAAGAAGAAAACAAATTATGGGTGAAAAAAAAGAATAGACTAGAGAAGAAAGAAAAGAGAAGGCGGACTAAATCCGTTCACATCGTGCATTTGATTTAATTAAGATCATTCGTATTTATTATCATTCCAAGCAATGCAATGTGAGTTTTCAGTTCAAAGACATGAAAGAGATTAAGGGTCACACTGAATGTAAAACGATTATATTAATTATTGGTGTGCTTGCAGCCCTCAGATTAAGTGGGAAATAGTGATTGTAAAGTAAGTAAAGATCACCCAGATACAGGTTATGGCCATCTTCCAATTTATACTACAGCATTTTCCGTGCTATTATTCCTCGCTATTATGAAGTGTAACACTGTTCTTGTTTATGTCTACTTATGGTCTCCTTTTCCCTAATAGGATCTGAGAGCTCTGAATGGTAAAAGTAATCCTGCCTGACTCACACAGATCAACAGCAAGTCCATGACTTGAAAGCGAGACGACATATATCACTTACCGCTATGTTCTCACATGAAACCAAACCAGATTTTAATTTTACACCCTCTTTCAGCAGACTAATTGAAGGAGAATCAGGGCTCTTCAATAAATAATTCAAGCCCGACAATTCAAAGGGATTCGATTTCATCTTGGCTCTTCAGTCCCAATTTGGGCGAATGTTTTCGCGACCCCCGAATGCTCTCCAGAGTTGTGACCCTGCGGATGGTTTCCTCAATAGGGATCTAAAGCAACCTTACGGCGACCCCACGAAACCATTAATGTTTGATTGGTGCCGATCTTCAGGTGTGGTGGTCTGACCTCTAACCTACGAACTTGACCTTCTGGTTACAGATAGTACTCGTGGAAACAAGAGGAATGAAAGACCAGGTGGACCCCGGAGCTTGCTATGTTTACTTTCGTTGTGTCTTGTTATGAGGCCTTCCATTGCAACGAGTTAAGTGGATCTTGGACTTAATGACTCGTGACAAAATGATTGACGTCGACCGTACATCATGGAGGGGTCTTTTATGATTGGTGATGACATGGTGGATGCTGTTAAACCGAGTCGTTGTCTGATGGGGATGACAATAAAGGATTGGAAGTCGCAATCGCAGTAATGGAATAATATGAGAGGATTTGGTGTGGTATTGTGAGGTGAAGGAAGGCTGATGGAAATCCTGGCATTGATGGTACTGCTTGTTAGGAAGATTGAAAGGGAAGATTGACATAGAAATGGTGATTGTGATACTAATTATAAGGATAGTAGTGATAAAGATGGTGATGTAAAGGAAGCTGGAGAAAGTCGTTGCCATGGTAATGGTTCAGCTGATGATGATGATGATGGTGACGGTATAGAGAAAATGATGAATAATGGTGATGATGATGATGGTACTAGTATACGGTAAGGTAAAAGAGAATGAGCTCACTACCAGCAGCATAACATGTTGATGCGGTGAGGATTCTTGCAGTATACTATTGGGGGGGGGGGGGGG
>BEXV01000786.1:26070-39714 GCA_003118195.1 Hemicentrotus pulcherrimus | reverse complement strand
GGGGGGGGGGGGGCATGGGGTGCGTTTGAATTGAGAACCTGTGAGACGGTGTGGGCTCCATAGCATGCATTCCCTATCCATATAGGGTGTGCATGCAAAAGTTTGGTTCTGGTGACTACACTAACCAGTGTTGATGAGCGATTCTGATGATGGTCGTCATCGCAGACGCCATTTTTAAGACTTGGATGATGTTGGGACGGTGGCACTTAAAGGGGTGTTGCCTTTACTAATCATGAAACCTTTTTCTTTAATTCGTAACGTTGTTAATTTGCGTATTATAAGTATATTTGTCTGTACTATGTTTCTATTATTGTTTGGCTTTGACCCTTTGGAAAAAATAGCTGTTACCTGCAAGGACAATCCAACCCATCAGTGGTGAATAATAAATCAAAAATGTAACTCAAATCAAATGTATGAAAGGAACTTTAAGGGGTTTGTCGATGGAGGATGATTCTTGATCTTCGCCCAATTGAACATTCTTTTCCCACTATTTATGCTCATCACTTTACGATTTTTTTTCTCATTTTGAATTTTGATGTGGGCTCGCCTCAATTTTTGCAAGACGGCGCATAAACCAAAGAAAGCATGAAATGATAATGAAAAGAACAATCCTGTCTGATTTACGATATTGAGAATAAATTTCCCACGATTTAGTGCATTTGATATTTATGGTCCATCCCCATACGTGCTAGAATTTCACAGTTTTAGTGTAAAATTAAAAAAATATGTAAGAATGTTTCCCGTCTTGCATGAATGATGCAAATTTATTTGAGGGTTGTGTACTAAAGACTTCAGTTACCATTGAGTGAATGACCGCGTTGACAGAAGGCTGTAAATATTGAACATTTAAAGGTATTTTCATGCATTGTTAGTTATTATTGCTATTGGTATAGCCCACATGGCTACTACCAAGGAAAAGGCATCAATACTAATTTGACAAATTAGATTAAGTTTTTTTTTTTTAAGTGAACAGTACATTTTATTACAAACATCTGCAAAAAGTCATGTTTTATGGAAACTTCTAAAGCAAATACATTTTAGACATGATAAATAACTCATGACATTGCTTTCTTTAATAGTATATTTTCCGATTTTTGAGTACCGGTCGTGAAATTGCCCCGTTAGGAACAGTCTTGAAGTTATGCGTACAGATTAGTTATATCATTAGTGAATTTGAAAACTTGTTTATTCTTGGGTCGTGGAATCATCAAAATAATAATAGATTTAATATTTAAAACACAAACATAATAGATTCAATATTTAAAATACAAATAATATAAACAATTATTGCACACAGATGGTTTTATATTGGACTACATAAAAAATTGTCTAAACTATTTCTCGTCATATTTGCCATATTGAGAATGTGTAAATATGAATAGCATTTATAGAATTTAATGACATACATGTATTTAGTGTATTAAATATCGTAAACATATAAGCATTTTCTCATGTGATATAAAACATTTTTAACCGGGCGAAAAGAGAAAATATATTTTTGCAGGAGAATACGTAAATATTGTTACACACTCTAATATATGTTTTTATTTTCATTGATTACTAATCAAAATAATGTATCAGGATTGATCTGTAAAACAATAAGTTTTTCATTTCAAGGGAAGTTTGACGATTGTTTAAAGTGAATCGGTAACATTGCCTTAGATTCTGAACCAAAATCCTGGATTTAGCTCATTTTAGCAATCATAATTATAAACCTATAGGTCAGTCAGGAATCCCATGACTTTTACGAGCCGATCGCCTGTCTGGTTATCAAGACATTTATGATTGGAAATCGAAATTTCATTTTTCGTTTTCCTAACGGTTTTTATAACACTACGGTCTATTAAGGATAATAAGTATGGTAAAATCGGTCACTCAAAGATTTTTACCTTTTTAAGGCACTTCTTGATCATTTTGAAGCAAAATTTTGTTTAGGGCTTCAATATTACACCATATCACAGACACTGATTACACACATAGGGCCATGTATCTCTCATTTAACATTGTTAAAGGATGCCTTTAATGTAAATTACTATACATAGCACATAAATCGTTACTGCGCATAATATGTAATTATACTCCCAGAATGCACCCTCACACTCCCTCATGATACGCACTCAGTCTTTTACCCTGTTATCAATGTGATGTAGAGGCACAAGGAGGAGGAGAAGGAGGAGGAGGAGGAGAAGAAGAAGAAAAAACAAAAAGAATGTTTTATAATACATCACCACTCACCTAACAAACACACTCCATCCCTCCGTGCACGCGCACACAATTATCTCTCCTTCCACCGAAGAAGAAGGACAAGGAGGAGGAGAAAGAGGAGAAGAAAAGATCATGATGAAGAGGAAGAACCTACAATACCATCGAACACCCCTCCCCCTTCTCACACACCCTCTTAACCAAATACACAATCTCGCACACTATACCCTCCTTCCATTCAGAAGCAGAAGAAGAAGAAGGAGAACGAGCAGGAGCAGAAGCAACCCCACACGCACTTCCACATACACGCACGCACGCACACACTTCTTTCCATCCACCAATGTGATTCTGCGTGTGTATATCTCGACTGATACGCAGTCCTCGCATAACCACTTGAACTCATTTGATTGAAATTTCCCGCCCGAGGGAAGTAACAATCTAATAAAGTCAACATGGCAATGTTGCTTGACGACATCATGCTATACGTCGTATGCCTCAGGGGGAGGGGAAAATGATAAGGGGTTCTCCCCTCATATTCCCGTAGCAGTAACACTATGAAAATGACGGACTAAGAAAGAGGACAAAGGAACATCCCTTCACTGCTATTATGTAAAAATGTGTAGAACAGGTGTCACATGCGTATTAACCGGTTCTACACATTTTTTACATAATAGCAGTAAAAGGATGTTCTTTTGTCTACCTGAGGAACTGTATATTTTGCCGTCTTTCTTTGTCCGTCATGTTCATAGTGTAATTTCATAGCAGATTTGTGTGAAGGGCCAAAATGTATAGATATTTAAAAACGCTCTATTTTTCCTATGGTTAATAGTTAATCAAGCTCCTGGGCACCCCTACCCTTTCCCTACCCCTCTGCCTTATACATAAATCAACTGGCTACGCCATTGTTTAATGATAATCGAAACCGGGTCGATATGCCGTAGTCAAGGTCTCGGTGAAGGGGAGTCTTAACTTACTTTTAGACTGCCCCCGTATATACATTTCCCCCCGCTATTTTTTCAATTTGATTTCGCCAAATTTGTTTTAAATGAAGACATTCTTCAGGTAATATTACTCATTAGATTCTGTCGAAAACTATATGTAATGTTATTTTCAATGTTTGAGTAGTACGATGTAAAGTCCTCCCCCCAAGAAAATGTTCCCCTCGTCAGATATATGCATGTTGTGATGATTTTTATTTTCTCTGGCAGGATATTTTTCAGCTGGATTGTAAAGAGTTGCTTGATTACATGTAGAAGCTGGCACGGCGTCGCATAAAAGGGATAGTTTCGAATGCATGTATAATGTTTATCACTGGGGTAAATTGGAAGCTTTCCAAGTTATCGGGATTTGAACTACACTCGTAATCGTGATGTTTTAATGTTGTCATGGTACCTGTACATTTTTCGGAGTGGTTTTGTGTGAAATACTTGGAACGGTGCCCACTAGGATGTCTTGTTTGTGGTATTGTACTTACCCCTTGTTCCAATTTTCTTTCATTCCAATGTCTTGCTCGTTCTTTATATTCTCAACACACCTTTCAAAACAACTAAAGCTTCGAAATACGACTTAACCTCATAATTGCCCATGCATCAGACTTTACTGTTTTCATACTTATCCTTAGCAATCTGTCTATTTGTTTTCCTTTCGAATTACAATGAATATTCATAACATTCGTTTATTTCAAGGGACCCAAGACTGACTCGGCTTATAATAAGGTCCACTGAACTGTAACCTCAAAAGAAAAAATGGCCTATATTATATTCCATTCAACATCTTTTTTAATGTTTCTTCTGTAATATAAATACATATTTCACTCATGTTCATTTTGATTATACGTATGAAGTACATGTTTATCGAATCTTGATCTACTCCTTTCGAAATTTAGTGTACATAAATATCAAATTTGCATGCACTTGCGATATCTATAATCTACCTTAAATCATTTACTTCATTAAATGATTGCTATTTGAATGACAAGTTAAAAACTTAATTTCCTTGCAATACTCATCTCCAATAGTGTGTCTATTAATTGTTCGTGTCTAACTGTTTAAATGGTGAAATGAAACATTTACACTGTGAACTTGCTCCATTTCATAATGTTTCGATATTCCCCAATGATAAAATTTGGAGCTAGGTAAAAAGACGCAAAATATAATGAAAACGCGAGAATCAATATCAGACCTCTCGAATATTGACAAAAGGTGGAAATGAACCTTTACTGGAATCAATAATCCTTAGACGATAGACAGACATTGCAGTTAATTTACTCAACCTATTTTGCCTTGGGATATCATCTCCGTATCAATTCAACGACGCTGGAGCTAAATCAAAGTTTTTTTTTTTTTTATAAAATTGGTCAAATAAACGCTACCTTGAACCAATCTTTTTCAGACAAGAAATTGTCATTGCTATCGACTTACTGTGAAATGTCAGTTCTGTATGGGTTAAGTGGTAAAAATCTAAAAATGTATATATAAATTATATTTGAGAAAAAAATCTTGTATATATAATGTTTGGAAGAAGAATAAAAATGAAATACAGACGCAAATAATTTGAGCAAGAAGGGAAATCTTATTCAAATTCGCTGTCAAAAAGGTCCAAATGCTCCCGCAAATGCTACACCAAAAATGTCCTTATAAGAGAAAACAAAATAATCCATCCATTTATTAAATGACGGTTTCTCGTTAAGTTGCCATATCACAAATCTGTTTATCTAGTTTATTTTATGAGCACGCTCTCTGTTTCAATGAGATATGTAATTAATAATAATCACCATTTTGCTTATAGTTATATATTCCGTCGATTTTTGAAAATTATACAACGAATCATTTGCAATAAATCTTTTACAAAATTTGCAACCACTTTGAAGTTTATGTGAATCATCTTAACACTGTTGATAACACAAAATATTGACCTGGCTAAGCCTTCACAAGCCAGACATGTATTATCTTTTACACACTTTAATGAAACTGTCTTAATGACGTCACAGAAAGAAAAAAAAGATGAAAAGATTGACCCACCTATGACTGCATTTTTCGTAGCAGTTAGACACCCCACGACGGAAGGCTATTGTCAATGTTTTATGTAACAATCACAGCATCGACACAGTCATGGCTGGCTATGGTAAACACCAATGAAGAACAATCCGGCGTATGTTATGTGCAAATATGATGATGAGAATATTCGTTTATGTCGATGCTTAAAAATCAGGTGACATAGTTTTAGTGAAAAGAAAAGATTGGAAAAAGACTACAAGAACATGTCAATGTAAAGGTAGAACAGACCTTTTGCAGAAACCACAGTTTGTCTCGGATATGTTTTGGGGTTGGACTACCAGTGACTTTCCAGAAAGAGGGAGTGGCACCTCAGACACCACGCCTCCACTATCGTTTCACTACTGCCCACTTTTTCAAAACATCGGTTGGTTGCTGAGTTGGTTTTGTTGGTCGGTTGGTTTAATATCCCACCTAATTATAAACCATATATACGAGTCTAATTATTCAAACTTTTGGTAAACTTTTACGATATTTTTTTACTGGAAGCACATGACATAAAGTTGTTTTATGGGACATAAAAAAAAGTAACAGGGCTTTACTGAGTAATGAGTTGAAATGTTTAACATCTTTGTACATTTTGTATGCATAATATATTTTACTTTATTTGTTTTTGTTTAGTTTTGTTTTCATCTTTAGGCTTATCGATTTGTTGGCAGAGCCCGAAAGTCATGTTTTTCTTCAATCGTTTTACTTGCCTGCATTATTGATGGACATGCATGGCAATACTTTTTGAACCAGTTTACAATCTGCATTTCTCTTGGTTTGCTCGTCTGCCTACATATGCCCTTCCACTCCTCTCCTCTCTCGCTCTCTCTCTCTCTGACCCGAAATTCGGACTTGAACCATTGAATATCAATAAATTACAATCATGTACAACATTCTATCAATCAGAGATACAAAAGAAGGGGGCTGGAGAAATATGTTATCAAGAAATATAATTTAAAAACGAGGACAAAGACCCAGTAAGAGCTTTCAAGACATAATTTTATCTAGGGGATGCAAGCGAACTATTAGATCAACTGTCCGTTACGCTCCAATAAAATGAATAATGTTCCTGGCTCTCGACCTGTCGGGGAGGGCCCGGGCCATGAGCGAGCATCAAGAGCGTAAACAACAATTTACGCCATGTTGTCGAACATTACACAAAGCTGCAGGACATTTCGACCCGGGAGTCACCGGGCCAGCCATCCCAAGCTCATCCGAGTGATTCATAAGGTGGTCCCACTACGCTCCCCTGCAGGTTCACTAATACAAAGGCGAAGTGATAGGGTTTCGAACTTGACTTTTGAATTATGGTTGGCGCAGATAAATCGATTTCTCGTTTTTTTATTTAATGTCATTGAACAGCGTCCCGTTAGACCAATACGATTATGCCTAGTCCCAACTATTGATACTTTATGAGGCAGATTATCGTTCTGTTAAATAAATTATATTATTGCAGCCATACAGATCCAAGTGCATTTTGAGGTGTACGAGGAACAACATTTCGATTTTCCATTTGGGGCATTTGGAGTTCATTTCTGACTGTTTTAAAAATTAGAAAGAGACTTTTTAACACACAACAAAATTGAAATGCATTGAATTGATTGAAAATGGATTGAAATTGATAGAACGAAGAACATCATTTTGGCTCTGAACAGATAATCAGATGAGTATACAATAATATAATTTATCAATTCCTGGACCTTCGCACCCGGTAGTTGCAAAATTGCCAGGCTATGATATGGTCTTGCATGGGCAATGGCGCATCGAACGATTGATCAACATGGCATGACATGTAACAATGTCAGGTGTATTTTGTCAAAATCCCGCGTGCTAGATAACTGCTTTGTAATTACCTGATCATCTTTTAATTTCTAAGCGCTTAACATTGTAATTATTATTACTGCAAATCATTAAAATCTCCCCTAGCAAATTGTTGGGTTCTTTGTTCGAGTGCTTTAACAGTGGCGTCAGTGGCTCGTAGCAAGTAAATTGATAAGTACCTGTAAAGATAAACTAAAATCTTCTCGAGTATGTTGAGAGTCTGTTCAATGTCGAATCCTGAAACAAAAACATTTGAAATGTTTTACCGAAACAATTAAAAGATCAAGTCGTAAAATAATATATATGCCAGGAAGAAGACTTTCAAAATTAACGGATATTCTGAACTTGTTCTTGGGTGACCGTGTTATATGCTTATCACAATACAGAGAGGATTGATTGTGCGACTGATAGGCCAAGTCATCGCGATGCCAAATCTGATTACCTTCATTGCTTCTGTCATGTTTGCAGAAACAAATGTATACACCCAAAACATTACCTATGCCACCTGCCTACGTGCACCCTCCTTATGTTCAGAATTCAAACCCGATTTGAATCACCCAGCCCCACCCGTTCCAAAATATGTTGTGACATGACAATACCCCAAAATTCAAACTATGCTAAATTGAGGGGTTGATTTTCCATGCGTTTCTATTATATGTTGAGATATCGTAATACCTTCTTGGCAGAGAAGCACTGGCATGGGAAACATATCAATTATGACAACCGGGGCCACATACGAGCTGGGTATGGGAATGGCATTCTTGGCGATAAATCCAATACTGCAAACATATTTGATTTGGAGTATTATATCATTTTCTGTTCCATAACATTGGTTGCGGTGTCCCAGGGTGCGAATGGATTTGATATGGTAAACAAGTGGCGTGTGAGTGACAGCTAGAGAGTTTAGTCTGTCATCATATTCTACCTGTCTCTTGTGATATTTGGTCTTATCATTATAGGTCCAGGACTTCTGCGAGCTACGATCAAAGGGCACCTTTTAGCCTCCGATGAAAACCCAAGTGATTAATCCGAGCCATCAACCTTTCTGGCACGGTCCTCTTCAACCCCTGATGGATAAATGCGAATGGTGGACCACACGATAGCTAGATATGAGATGGATAAAAAGAAAAGAAGTTTACTTCGCCTAGTGACAGACGGTAGCATATTATTTAATTTGATAAAACTGATGTTTAAAAGAAATCAAGTTAATTGATTTATGGAAAACTAGACCACCTGGGCAACAAGAATGGAGGGAGAAAAATATATGGAGGAGACGAGAAAAAAAAGGAGGAAAAAGAGAGATACAGATAGAAAAGAAAGGAATTAAAAATTAAGCGAGAGAGAGAGAAAGAGAGAGAGGGGGGAATATAGTTATAGAGAATATAGCGAAGGGGTTAAAGTAAACTAATTAATGAAACAATTTGAAAGATCAGCCAGTTGGAAATTCGTCTGTTTAATTAAGGTAGACTACAAAAATAAAATAAAATCTCTCACTTGCATATTTATTTGTACATATCTGCATGGAATAATCTTCTAAGAGATCGATTGATCATTCCGTGCAGATATGTACAAATAAATGTTTTAAAAATACAAAGAAGGTGATAGGGAGAGAGAAGGGTGAAGTGAGAAAGAGAAAGAGAGAGAGTGGGTACCCTAAAAAAGGATAAAGAAAGAAAGTAGCGCGAGAGGTTTGAACAGGTTGGTAGATGGGGATGGAAGGAAATCTTAAGTTGCGGCCACCAAAATCAAACTTATTTCAATACACGCCTTTATATTATTTCCTTTAAAAAATTGAAGTATTTACAATCGCATCGAAGCATGTTCAAGCAAGGCTATGTTTGCATCACTGAACAACGCCCTCAACCCCACCCCCTAAAGAAATATAGTTCGAAGAGCTTGTAACAGCTGTGAAAATTCAATTTCACGGATGTGACAAGAATTGTTATGGAGTATGACTGTGCTGGTCATTCATCGCTCAACATTGACGTTTTAATAGTCGTGGGACTAAGCATGAGTCCATAAAACTGCCTTCTTCACTCAAAACACACCCGGGTCTATCGCTGAGCAGTTAATAAGATTCACTCTTTGGGTATCTACTACTCTTTTGTTGTCGTTTGGAACATTAAAGTTCATGAATGCTACCTTTCTGCCTGCTTCCTATTGCATTTTCCGGCCGTCGTACAAAACTAACGACTCTTTGGTTGTTTGTACGTTTCTATGTGATTCCCGAAAACAACAGCATACACTATAACAATATATCTTTTAAAGGTAAACTTGAGTTCAGGTAGATATAGAAAACAAATTCTCAAAGAATCCAAACAAACTTACACTGAATGTTCAAGAGTACAAAGAAATGACATGTGCCATACAATTTTGGTAGATAATGTATAGTAGCTGAGTAATAATGAGCACATGAATATATTAAGGACATCCGGGTAAGTAGACACCGACACCAATATGTCCAAATGGGAGTTGTGGTTTTCTATCGAAAATGATGCACAGTGAGTTTTTGTGCGTTCGTGTTTATTTCACTGGTTAACAAAACCCAATCTATACTGCAGGATAAACAATCCAGAATAAATCATAGCAATTTTCAATCAAAATACGGTTCCCATACCAGAGCTCAAGATTAGCTTTAAGATACACGATGTTCTTTCAAGGCTATTCGAATATATTTTTACTAGAAAGCATGTCTATACTCAATTATTTAAAGCCTAGGTAATACAAAGTTTTAGTATGGGGTCATGAATTTGGTTCAAATGAACATATTGAAAGCATATACGATCCTACAATAGTGATCGTTGCAGCGGTTGAAATCGAGTCTGTAGTTATGAAATTGTAAATAATAAACTTTTTATGCTGTATAGCTCCCTCTGAAGGTCAAGATATTAATTGAGCTATAAAACGATGTTTCTTGACTAAAATCGACCGATTAGCTATTCTCGTTTGGAAATTATATAACACAACTACATATTCTGAGATTTACATGGTCGCAGTTACCATTGAACGGGCCTTATTAGGCGCTATTTCAAATTTATCAACATTTAACGGGAGCATCGGTAAATTTTTATATTCAATTTTTTCTTGAAAGCAGAAGTGTTTTAGGGGCTAAGTTTTCTAGTGCTCATATAACATCCACAGGGACATCCAAATAAATTGTAAAGAATCACTATCCACCCAATTTTCAATTTTTTTTTCGAAACTTTGTATTACCTTTAACATTAATGACATGATTGTTAAAAGAAATCTTGGTTTTCATCTGATTGTTGTAGTAGATAACCATAACTTATTTTGTAAGAACAAAAAAAAAAAAAAAACTCCGTTACCCCCACGTCATGCCAGTGTAGGCCATGGTCTCGATTATTGGACGATATGGGCGAAGTGATGTCAGACCTTAGCCAGAGTGGGCATGGACTGTCAAAGTAGCATTAGACCAAACGGCAGTTACACGCCTACTCACGAATTATCCAACGCGCGCGTACTGCTCGACCATCCTCTTCAGCGCTTGACCACAAGGTCACCAATGGTCTAGCCGGTCGCGTGCCCGTCTAGCCATCAATCAAGAGGGTCATAAATCAGGCGCATGTGCCCAGCTTTTGGTCTGCTGTAGACTTGCTGACCTTTGGCCGTTCCCGTAAACCCCCTTCAGAATGACCCCAATGACATCAAACTGGGCCCGCAGCCAAACTCGAACTGGCCGTAGCTCGGGTCATAATTTAGCCGCACGCGTCACGTGTCTGTTCAGCTCTAGACTGGTTGGCCTTCGACCTTTCCCGTAAATCCTCCAGACAGGTGAGCCTCAGTGACCTGGAAAACCTGGAACTGGCCTTCAAACAGACTCAACTGGCCAGAGTCGTAGTAGAAGTAATAGTAGTAGTAGTACTAGTAGTAGTAGTAGTAGAACTAGCAGTAGCTGTGCTTAGCAGAATAACACTGTTTAAAGAAACAACTATTTAAAAAATGGGTTGATTAATGCAAAAAGTTGTAAATATATCTACAGATAGGCCTAGTTTGTTTAGCGGTAACAAATTTGTTTAAGAGGGGTAATTGAAAATATTTGCATAGCAGCAGAATGTTGTAGAAGATGTGATGGCAGTTCACACACAGGTCTTGCCGACCAAATATACATCAAATATACCTTGACCCATATTTAATCTTATCGACTATCGGAGTTGATCCCGGAGGCCTCATTCATACCAAGAAAGATTTGAATTCAAATCAACTGTCCCATATGTATACAATTTAGGGAGTGAATCCCCGCTTACCCTCTTGTTTCTCCTCATGGAAACAACTCGGCCACACTGGGTCAAGGGTCGCAACCTTTGGTGTTGACCCGTGGTTCCTGGGGGTTCCCTGGTGATGAAGTGGGTCAAATGGGAAGAAAGGCAAGTCGGGTGATGAGGTTTGATGCCTTTGGCAGTTCAGATCAGTCATGTTGGTTCACAAAGGCTTCAAGTCTTGCTTGTTTGTTGTTGGCTTGTGTATATGTTTCTTATAGCGTGTTTACAGGTATTATTCAACAGTGTATAGTCCTTGATCATAAATATTATCCTGTCATGTTATGATCTGGTCTTGTTAATGGCAATACGACGTATGCTTTTAACCCTAATCATACAACATCCCTGTCCCTAACCAAAACTAACATAAAACACAGTTGCAAGCCTTAAAGATGAAGTTGAGTTCTGGTCATGCGATTGCATTGTGAAAGAAACGGTGTGGAATCGACCAGAAAAGGTTGATCATATAGCATATAAGAATTTGTGTGTATTGCAGGGTTCTGGAATGATCAAAATAATTAGAAATTGGCCAAGTCTTGGCAAAGTTACTAACACTATACACAGAAAGATGTATATGGGACTACACGAACACGTGGCGTAAAAAACCTACCCCCTGAGTTTTACGATGAACATGACATATTCAGAATATGAAGGCATTTGAAGAGCCATGCTTTTCTGGGAACATGTCTTATCCGATGTTCTTCCACACTTGCATAATAAGAATGATAACGCTCACAAATTATTTTCACCTCTTCCCAGAACCCAACCTTCTCTTTAAAGTTACTATGTCCCATTTGCAGGCAAAACAAATAAAAGGTTAAATTCTAATGGCATTTGAAAGATAATACTAACTTAGAACTTCCCTAAAAAAGATTGGGCTTAAAAATGTCTTCGAGTGGGAAAATGACAACTGTTGTCAAATTGACTTAGGAGCTATAGAGCCAATAAGTAATAGTCTTGATTTTCAGACCATTGTACAGAATGTTCATACGTTTTATGCTACGCAAAGATTCAATCAGTTTAATTTTGGCCAATCCAAGAGTGGGTTATCGGAAAAAATGCTCATGTACCCTTGTACAGCTCACGTACAGCTCATTTTATGTATGTTATTACCATAGAAGAAGAACAAAAATCTAGTCAGTCACTCAATAGTAGGGACTTTTAGATTCGCACGAAGACAATGGGGATTGCTACGGTCGACGTCCTTTTAATACATTGACTTGAATGGACGTTTCACGTATCAGTCCACGCAAATCTAAAAGTCCCTAGTGTCTGACAGTGAAGTGTAGCAAGTAAACGGGTTTCCTTGCATAATTTGAATATAAGGACACTGCTAACGTTTAAATTTGACAGATAGAACAAACATGACATATTCATAATTCCTGCAAAGTTCTACAGGATTTGAGGTTGGCTGCAAAAGGGACGTAGTACCTTCAACCTAACATTAATCCTATATGCATTTTAATGAAATAAATCCCGGACCATGAGTCGCAGGAAGAAATGTCAGATTCTTTAAAGTGGTGACAAATAAACACAGGAATATGAAGAAACTGGTTCAAGTATGAATCTCTAACACCCATTAATGTCCCATGGCAACAAACCTGGCCGGGTTAGTCCAAGTTATTATTTAGTATTTGTTTAAAGATGAAGACTTCATGAGCAATTATTTTCATTTGACATACCTACTAAATGATACTCTTCCACAAATATATCAAAGAAATAAGAAAGGTCACATATTATTTATCACCTTTATCAGAAATCAACCTCCTCCTCAAAGATAAACTTGAGTTCTGTTAAAAAAAGAAAAAAGAAAATGAGTTCTCACAAAATCAAAAGAAACTAACACTAAATGTTCAAGATTACAAATAAATGTCATTTGCCAAACAAATTTGGTAGAAAATGTCTATTGGCTGAGTAATAAGCATAGACAGACAAGGAAATCAAGTTAAGTAGACCCGACACAATTTGTGTAGTCCCACATATATCTTTCTGTTTACAGTGCTTGTAACTTTACCAAGACTGGACCAAATTTATTATGATTTTGATGACTCTGGACCAGAACCTTGCAGTACACACCAATACTTTACATGCTTCATCAACTTTTGCTGATCCATTCCACACCTTTTCTTTCATAATGCAATCGCATGACCAGGGGGGTGTTTCACAAAGATCCTAAGTTGAACTTAACTCTAAGTTGGACTTAAAAATTATGGAAAGCCGTAGCATCTCTGAAAATATTTTGTAAAATTTATTTTAAAAGGCATAAAATGTTGATTCAAATCATTCATATTTTCTATTATCAT
>BEXV01000786.1:2499-16160 GCA_003118195.1 Hemicentrotus pulcherrimus | reverse complement strand
GAGAGAGAGAGAGAGAGAGATATTATCCGCAAAGGTATACACGTGACTAAGTCATTTTGTATTTGAGACAGGGGAAGATAAAGCAGCTGCATAATCATTCTTGTTGAAAACATTCAGTAAATTATGGGCCCCTGGATTTCAAATTATTAATTTCATGCACTTTTTATATCCACAATGCTTGATCATGAAACAAAATAAAACTCCCGAGCCAGCCAGGATATCACTCATATGAAAAGACTAGTACTTAACACGTTAAAGGTTGACGTAATACATTGTATCTTTAAAATTGCATTGAGTTTTGAAAACCTGAACAAAATGATACCTTGAAAATAAATGTTAGTAATTAGCTAAAGCACGAGGAAATCTGCTCTGCCAGGACTACGACCCACCCTGGTCCTAAGATGTGTGTATTCGTTTGATACTTTTGATAAACTGTATTTTAATTCAGTATTTTTATAGATGGTGGTGGTCATTTTACCTGACTGCTAAGAAAGCATAAATGCTTGATAGTAAGCAACCAGACGACTGATGGTTTTAGGTTCTCTCCGAGGGACCTGGTAATGAGGATTAATGCCTTATATGGTATTTTTTGTTCTCATTTTGCTGGTCTAAAATAAAAAAAACTTTAAAACAATCCCCAACATAATCGTTAAGAAGACTAAAGAAGTCAATGACCACTGATTCAGAAGGAACTCAAACGATTTCTAGTGAATTTCGATTAGACTGCTAGAACTGGATATCATCTTTAAATCCACCATGACGGCACAGACCCTAATTCTGGCTTCATACAAATATGATTTGGTGGGATTGGAGAACTCAGCGTCACAAATAATTTCACGTTGATTGGCTCGGCTACGTGATCATTTCGTTGTCGGAAATTGTTCCGTTTCAGAATCTTTACATTTATATCAGCTTTCATCTTTAGGATTCATCTTCAGGAATCCAGGAAGATAGCAGGGTTTAAGACACACGGAGAAGGATTGTAATTATTTGGTTTAGGAGATAGGTTGTTGCCTCTCTGTATTTTAGGTATTGGAAGGAGAATATTAAGTGCTGTTCACATGACGATTTCTAGGCATTCTTGAACCTTTCTTCTCAGTAATATTTGATTCTATTTCATGCAGAGTAACATTTAATTCAGTATAGTAACATGTTTTTAGTAATGTTTTGATATGACTCTATGTTAAAGATTTTTTGTTCATATTTGAGGACAGAAGAAGCAATACAAATATTGTTTTTTAACATGATGTATACTTCTGTTTGGTGCGTTTTTTTGTCGATGGGAAATTCCATCCCTCTGCTCTGTATAGTTTTGTTCAATAAATATATTTATAAGATGACGTGGATCCTAATCAAATGATTGGTTGAAAGTGTACACGTGACCAGGCATATATTTTGCCAAACTCGTAATTTGGATAATGACCGGTCATTATCCAATGGTAATGACCGGCCATTATCAAAATCATGTTATAAAACATCATTTTGTTCGGGCATTAGTAAAATTACCCACACTCGGTACCTTCAAAACAGTCCAAACTCCCTCTGCTATCGCCTCGGGTGTGTTAGACTGTTCCAAAGGTACCCCGTGTGGGTAATAATGCACTAACTGATGTGTATCATTAATACTGTATTGAACTTGCTATGTCGAATATCTCTGGCTGATATCTGAGGCTGCTAAGAACAACTTCCCTTTTCAAAATAACCATATTAAATATTAAATGACCAACTGTATTTTATAAAAGGGATGACAAAGATGTATGTCCTGAAGCTACATGTACAGGAACGTTATTTGAACCCGGGCCGCGGCGTTGAGAGGGCCGAATCCTAATGAAGAACAAAGTCTTGTATCAAACTTGATTGTAAATGATTTGAGCCTTCAAACTTGCTAATGTGTATATTCTACTAATTATCATGATTATGTGTGCTTTATCTTTTATTTTAAATGGAGTGAGACGGAGGAATATATGTATAAAATACTTGTAGGTATGTGGGACTATATGACATTACCTTCTTCAGCCCGAAAAACATCGTTATATCACCCAATCTCAGTAGCCTAGATCATGAGCGTTCGGTCGTGCTATAGGGCACGTGCGAAAGCCATAATTCACTTCCGACTTTTTCCTTGCAGAATTATTACCCAAATAGTTTCTAGATTATGGAAGATTGTGAAAACGCCGGGATTGTTTTCGCTCTTTGTATTTGCTATTGAAACAGCTTCAAAGATTACCTCAATCTCATTGGCGATGTTCTTTTTTAATTTTCATTATTAAAACAACACATCTCAAATGATCTGTGCGGTAAGTTGATTTTAGCTTTATCGATATTCCCATGCATGGTTAACTATTCGAATTGATTCAGTTGCCTAAACTTTGGAAAATATTGCTTTCCACGCTGGTTTTTTAATTTATTAGAAAGGCTAAATGAATTTATGGTAGAATTGACACGGATATGATTCCATGAAAACACGTTTTCAAAAGTTAGGTTTTGAAGTGATTTTTTTAGTTTGTATTTAAAAAAATAATTGTCAGAGAAGTCGTCGGTAATTATCAATTTGGTTCAATAGACTCTACTAAAGCAAATATTTTCATCGAATGTAAATGCTCATTCTTCACCCCTTTCTTTTCTGTTTTCACTTATCTTTTTTTTTTATTTGCTTTGAGTATTCAAAAAGCATAGTCATACGCAGTAATTGAAAGGACAGATTTTAATTTGAAATATGACTGTATGGTGCATGTATTGCTTGAACCATCCTTTGCTCTGTGTCATAAAAATTATTATCTATAACAAATGCTAAATTTTTATGGCAGATTTGCTCTCAGCCAATCAAATGCCATGATTTCAGTAGCTTATAACAGTTATTATAACTTGTTATTAATTACAAGTTTTATGAAACAGGATATTTACAATGAAGACGTCTGTGATACTTTTATGGTGGGATGTATGTATTTTAGCAGACTTATCAATTTTAAAGGTAGTTTAATTTCCAATAAAAATGGTTCTGTATGTTTTCGTAATCCATTTGTCAAATGAGCAATAAACTTTAGTTACAGTTCAATGTTTATTAGATAAAAACCAAATTGATTTTTTGACAGATGATTTAAGCACTATTTAATGATTTTCATTACAAGGATGAGATTCATATCTATACCATTTTGTTGTTTGCTGAGTAAACATGTATTCAACGCTTTCTTGGGGCAGGGATATTTTTAGATAATGATTTTATTCACATTTTAACTTTAATATATCAGTTTGTTAGTTTTTTTTGGTTTGTTTTGCCTAACTGCTAATAAAGCAGGTGTACGCTTGTAAGCTAGTAAGCAACGAGGGGACTGACGGCTGTAAGTCCTCTCCGAGGGATTGGTAATGAGGATTAATGCCATAAACAAATGGCACAATATCCCATCTAATTGGTTTCGAACCCTGGACCTCCCGGTTAGGAGACCACTGCTCTACCACTGAGCCACCGCGCCTTATCATAAGTGAGGAAATTCACGCAATGAGAAAGAAACATTTGAGTTTGATAGATCACGGACTGTTTATCATCATCCCATTTTTAGATGACTCTGAATTATTGAAATACAAGTTCAGTCGCTGCTTTGATTGAAACATGTTGGAATGTGTCAAACAATATCGTAATCATAATTATTGTGTTTGTTTGTTGGTTTGTTTGTCGGCTTGTTAGTTTGTGTTCAATTGTCGGGAGTTGTTTGCACAGTTCTACTGTTGCTTCTCCTTGTTTCACGTAGAAGATAATGATTTTACCATGAACGGAATATTATTTTCTTTAATCGGTTGAAATTCAGTGCTAGATTTCCGTTTAATATGTCCACATTCTATGCTTTTGATTTGATTTTGCATCATGCCATTATAAGGTCAGTATATTTACATTTTCAGGTAGGCCTAAGTAAAATTGTTTATTGAATTGGCTAAATTATCATGTAGAGCCTAGATTGTTGAACTTTTAAACGAAATTTTATTTGTTTGCGTGTAATCTAAATGTTTTTCGAACCATTTTCCCCTGACCTATTCGACGTAAGTCAGTCTTGTATAGGCCTATAACCATAACCTCTATGGAATATGATTAAAATGTAATTAATATTTTAAAACAAGTATCTTGTTATTTTTCTTTATTTTGACAGGGCAAGGTGATTATGTCAGAAAGTACGCCCGACATTTTGGACTACGTGCAAAAGTCAACTTTGCATGGGGTCGAAGCGCCGGACGCAGTGACACAAACGGATTGCAGACGAGGACAAAATTTGTTATAAAAGCTTTCTTTCGCTCTGTCAACATTATCGTCTGCTTTTTTCCCCCGTCTCCGACTCGCTAAAGACGGCAAAGTAGGTGGATGACAGAGAAAAAATAAGGGATTGACATCACGATTTGATTATAATTCTTTCCCGCTACTTGACCAGTCGGGGTCTAAGCAGGAGATTTGACTCGGATTTGTGAGGGTATACAGCAAACATAGCGCGTACAAGTCGGCCACAGCGAGAGTGAGGTTGTGGAGCGCAGAGCAGTCCGTCGTCTGTTCTTTCACTTCAGTCCCATGCGTTCATCGCGCTGCAGGGAGGGAGCACCACTTCAGATGCTCCTTGGTTGAATGGCCTAGGCCAATTCAAATCCCACCTGTTAACGCCAAATAAACACCTCATAAATCTAATTCTCCCCCTCAGATGTCTCTCGTCAGAATGATTCATGTGACAGCAGGTATGTTAGCTGTCGGTATGTGTGTTTAATGCTTCAAAATGTTCAAAAAGAATAACACATCCTCGGGTGGATGCCAGTCTAAAAGTCTCGAGGATGCTTCAATTATTTTCACAGGGCTTAACCTGATCATCTTAAAGGTTTTTGGAGGATAAAACCAGGGCTAATTCACTATCGTCTGCCGTACATCAGGAAATTCAACTTTAGTTTACCCTCAGTTAATTAGTTGTTTAACAGCTGACCCAAATGATCAAGAATCAATCGGCCTGTTGATTAGAGTTAACAATACTTGGTTCAATATCTAAAATGAAAGTGTTATATATTTAGTTGTCTTAGCAGCATGTGCAACATAATGAAAGTTCGTTAAAGAGTCTTGCTATGTCAGCTAGGAGGTCACTATTGGGCATCTCATATTCATGTTGTTGTCCATTAATTCTCCATCAGTATATCCAGCTATTCCGGGAGCAGCTCGGGCAAATGTGCTGACGAATCGCACTGAAGTAACATGCATTACCCACTCATAAGATGACTACTATTGAGACCTCTTTCATTATTTCACCATTACCCCCCCCCCCCCCCCCCCAAAAAAAAAAAAAAAAAAAAAAAAAATTGCATAATTAAACCCCCAAAGGGTCTTTATGTTTTGTCACTCCTTATCTTAGGCTGAACCAGATGGTTGTCTTTTTCCCGATTCTATAGGCTGGTGGTTTGAAACAGGAAGTTTCGCTGTCCACTCGTGCCGGTCGTCTCGATTTCTTACATCTTCAACATCGTACATCGTACATCCAATTATCGTGTTTTTTAAACTAAGGGAACGTTAATAGGGACTTTTAGATTTGCGTGGACTGATACTTGTGACGTCCATTCAAATTCTTGCATTAAAAGGACGTCGATCGTAGCATAGACCTATTGTCTTCGTGCGAATCTAAAAGTCCCTTATTAGAATCATGGTCCATGTTAGAATATAGGACGCACATGCATATCTACATGAAGTCAATGGTGCGCTGCCTCCTTTAAAATACTGTTTCTCACGACGTTCTGGGTATAACTGCATCCTTCGCGCTCGTCTCTATCTAACCGTCCTTGAACAGCATGAATGTGTACATGTGCTGTAACATTCGTCACAGGATCGTTTCATGGCGTAGCAATCTGATCAAGGGCACATGGGGATGCCCCCTCCCTGTCATCACCATTATGACCACCCCGCCCTCTTTTGCAGTCCTGTCAACCATCTCGCCATTTTTGCTGGCTGTGGAAAGGTTTTAAGGAGAAGGGGGAAGCTGTAGGGTGTTGCTTCGCAAGGGACAGCATCAAGGAAATGAGTGCATCCCTTTACTAAATATCAGGACGAGTCGAGGCTTGCCACCATCGTGCCATACTGAAATTTCACACCTCCACCTAGAGACACGGCAGCCGGTGTCGGATGAGCAAGGATGTTTACGGATACACATTGATGCAGATGATGATCCTAAGGCAAAGATGCGGTATCGATTCATGACACTTTAGTAGCTGGTCATTGCGCTGTGACGTCATAATTTCTTACCAACTCGACGCCCGGGTCTCTTTTCTCGCTCTGCGTGAAGCAATGTGCTAAACATCAAATCATATGAAGGTGGTATTACGTGACTTTTGAAATCCGATATCGAGCGATTATGTCAAGTATATTTCGCTACCCATCATCATATTTCTTGCTCGAGAGGAGTGAACTGAGACGAAACGTTTAATGCCTTCATCCCAGAACCTTACACTGTTTTGTCTAAAATGGATTGTAATCAATGTAAATCCACTTTTACTGTATATAATCTGATATAACTCAGCATTATTATAATTGATTTGCATCAGTAGTTTAGTCACTTAAACCAATTTGTCTCTTGTTATATTGTGCTTAGAACATCCTTGCGAACGATATATATTCTCAATATATCCTATGCACATAATGTGAGCACGTGGCACCTTGAACATTTCTATAGGTTATTTGAACAAAACAGACAAAATAATGAAATATGCCCCCAAAAATACAAATATATTTTACTTGGATTTTTGTATTAAATGGGATAGACTTGCAGTTATTGTTAGCGAATTCCCATTGATACTTGTCAAAGCTCTTTGTTTAAAAGCACTTGTCACTGGTTTCAGTTGCACTTCAAGTTCCAAGGGGAACGTTGTAGCCAGTCACCATTTCATACGCGTTCATATACTTGTCAAATTATAGTGATATTCGCCATGTTTGTGAAAAACACAGCTATACACCTAGATATAGAGAAACAATGTGGGAAAATGCCCAACCTGAAACTGATTAATTTCTCTTGATTTATATTGCTGACATCTTCCTTCTTGGTACCTCCCAAACAATAATTTACCGGCTGCGCCCAATCTTGTGGGAGGTAGATACCACCTGACGAAGTAATCGCCACCTCCTCTTACCTCGGTATCCCGTCCTGAACCCATTTGTGTACCCCCTCCTGTTTCTCCCATGCTCCTGAACAACTGGTCCTACTGAACGAGGTGAATGGGCCAAGTAACTTGGAGTAGACTCGGGAGGGGTAAATTAACTTTCATCAGAGCTGTTTGTCATTCGTTAGTTAAACTCCGCGTGGCATCTGGAAAATGTGATTTGGGAAGATCATGTATTTTTTTCCTCGAAATGATATAGGAGATTCCTTGGGGGTTGACACCTAGCTGGAAATATTACATTCATGTGTTCAACCTACCCCCTTTAACTAATCAAATTTGGGTGTCTTGTTCATCCAGTCTTGATGAATCTGCTGATTGATTGATTCGGTAGTCGCTGTGATCCAAGTGGTCCCCTTACCCTCAAGTCACAAAAAAGGTCATCGCATTTGCGCTCGAAAGATTCAGTTAACAGGTAATATCCTTACTTGAGCCTAAAACGTGAAACCTGTCTGGAAGTATGTGATGAGAAGATTACATACCTCAAGCATAGTCTTTTGTTACAAAGTTCGTTTGACCAAACTGTTACGTGAGTCTATATGGCAGTCAACTACGTTTTACTAATGTATTCAACTGTTGACATCAAGCAGTGGTGAACATAGTACCTGCTACTTCTAACGTCAACAATGGTGAAAAAGCAATGTTGACTCATTGGGAGAACAGAACAGTAAGCACATCCCACCGCTGCCACCAATAATAGTTCAAAATATCAAAATAATATAACATAACGTAGTGAAAAAAATATGCTGAACAGTGCACAGTGTCAACAAAATTACCTCAAACCCTTCATTTGAAGAATAACAAAACTGTGCATTTACCATTCGGTTAGTTTCCTCATCAAGATATTTAGATCTTCAGGTCGATGGGGAAAATGTTGAGGTTGCAACGATTTTCGTTGGGTTCTTGAAGATAGTTTTCACTATTTTAATTTCGGAAGAGGGAATTATGGGGAAATGCTTTACATGAAGTATAATCATGTTGGTTCTAGATCCATCTCCGACCTTCGATGTTGCGTCATCTTTTTTATAGATATACAGTGTGAGTAAAAAAAAAACTTTACACCTAGAAAAATGCTAATAATTTTCATTTATGAAAAGTTAATTATCATACACCATATGAAAGAGCGTTTCGTCCCAAATCGTTTGGTACCATTTTGGGTGGTAATGTGTTCACGCTTGGATAAATAGGAGGCATTGTTTGCGAGAGTGCAAAAATCGACTTGCGCCAAATAATGATGTTTGAATAAAACAATTAGGATTTCGGTATTAATTCGGTCTTTGCAGATCCAAATAACATCCCTACCAAATTTATTCATGTCACACATATCAAAACACACACAGAGTCACACTCAATAAGTCACACAAACACACGCACACATACATACAAATTTAGATGCAGACTGACTGAGTCCTTTGGGAGAAACAATTCATTATCATGTTAATGCACCAAACTTTCATTTAATGGCATTATGATTGAATTTTAATTCCATTTTGATATCAATTTGGAAATTTGCAAATTTACAGTAATGTTCATTACGTAATGATGTCTTGGTTCCAAAAAGGTAACCACAACACATATGAAGTTGCAAACCGTCTGTTTGTGTGTGTGTGCGCGTGTGTGTTGGTGGATGTGTTAGTGTGTGTGTTTCATATGTGCGTGTGCGTGTGCGTGTGTGTGTGTGTGACATCTGCAATGCATCTCATTTCATTCATTCAATTCATTCTCTCAATTTAATACTTTGGCGCAATTCGATTTGTGCACTCTCGCAAACAATACCTCCTGTTCATCCAAGCGTGAACACATACCACCCAAAATGGTACCAAACGATTCAGGATAAAATACTCTTTCACCTGATGTATAATACTTTACTGTTCATAAATTATTTTTTATTAATATAAAATTATTAGTAATTTCCTAGGTGTAAAGTTTTTTTTGACTCACACTGTATATTTTGTTATTATAAATCAGATCTTTCCCTGGTGTTGTATCTCAGTTGATAACCTTTTAACCATAACTTCCACAAACTCGCACACCACTATTCGCCTCCTAAACTCACGTTAATTGGCCACATGCAGCAAGATAAACACGAAGAGCGTCTGTGGCGGTGGGATAGCTATAGTGAAAGAAAGAAACTACTTCAAATAACACATTAACTCCAACAACAATCATATATTGACATGATAACTGTCATGGCCTAGATTTCAGTGAATGCTTTTACCAGTGTATCTCAGGTTTGTTCTTTTAAATACGAGTGGTAGATGGCCATTATTTCATCGTATCACTTTATTCCCTACTCCCAATCCAAAGGTTTAGGGTTCGAATCCCAACTTGGCACTAACATCCGTTGACAAGACATCAATCCACATTTGCCACTCTCCACCCAGGTGTAAAATTACCTATAATTATGCTAGAGCGTTACACATTTTATGACTGGGGTAACAAAGTTGGAGCGCCAGTAGCGTCATGGTGTGACGGACAATTATGTGCGTTATACATTGTATAAAAAATTCAGGCCCCATTTAAAAAAAAAAACTACAAAATTGTATATCTAAAATTAATGTTCCGCCCTTGACATCGACGAGAACAGTCTGGTTTAAAACATGCAGGAGGCACGTGATTACTGCGACTGAGCCTTCACATTGTTTCCATCTCCAGTGTGATTTCCATTTTCGTTTCGTTTGATTTATCACCATTGTCATAATATTGATCATAATGTCATACAATGAGTCACAATTGTAAAGCTGCGCATGCGCCGTAAAAAAAAAAAAAACTTGCTTATGAGTCTTTTACCATGAGTATCAAACGTGTGGCAATTATCTGTCTCAAGTATTCATCTGTGTGCCTTTAATTAAGAGTAAATAACAATAAATTTGGTGACAAGGATAAACGTTGTGTTTTATTCTTCAGTTTGGAAAAAAAATTCTAGTATCCAGGAACTGCTACTTTTGGAGCAATTGGTGAATTTCGGGAAGATGAAGAGAGTTGCTCCAAGTACATTGAGTTTATGGGTTACTCTTACGACGCCAGCGTCATCGTGGATGAAGGGGAGAAAGCGATCCATCATGAAGAGCCTCAACCTACAAGTTGATGTCGGGTTAGGCGGCACCAAGAAAGTCTGGTTCCATCCTGGTCACCAAATGTGTTATGTACTCTTAATTAAAGGTACACAGATGAATACTCGAGACAGATAATTAGCATACGTTGGATACTCTTGGTATAAGATTCCAAAGCAAGTTTATTTCGCATGGCGCATGCGCAGCTTTACAATTGAATTGTGACTCGTGGTATGACATCATTATCAAAATATTATCACTACCATTGCCCATATAAACATGTACAAAGGTACAAAATAATAATTATTAATTCTATTCATGTCATGCAGCCTTTTGTTGTACTTTTCCACTTTGACTTTCACGGACTTCAATCACGTGACCGGCAGGTTGTCGGAATGTCCCTATTTCATCACACACCCCACTTTAAGTCGTCTGTCATCTTTCCCACATGACATGACGTACGACTTGTCTACGCATCATGTAAAGATGGTGAAAAACATTGTCATTGGTCCCATCAATTTACTACTTCAGTTTTATCGCTCTCATGACCTTTCCTGTAACTAATGCTGTCTTGGTCACTTGACTGCTCCTTATAAATGGAATATGGTATGAAAACAAGACAAATGTAGTCTTTAGAGGAGCTGCATAATTATTTAGTTATCTCTTGTCAGGGGAAATGAAGCAAACTCTCTCCAATACATACTAAAACTGCAGGTCTTGAATAAGATAGCGAGGCATTAGTATACGCGATGCTTTGGAAAACCTACATCCAGGTGCAACATATGGGACTACCGCTATCATAATTCAATCTAATACTTGACAGACAGCGTCTGAACAAAAGACTAAAGTTTATGCTGTTGATAGAGTAGAGACGTAAAATACCTGATGGAAAAATAAACGATTGTTCGAAGTTCAGCAATGTAAGGTTTTCTTGGTCATAAATCTGGTTTCTTTTCCCCATTTGAAAAAAACCCTTATCCCTCTGTTTAAATGTAATGCTTAAAAAAATTACGTTTTTCATTTCATTTTCTTATATTTGAATGATACGAATATGGCATGAAAGGTTCAGCTAATTCAAGTCGTCTCTTTTCTCAGAGAATTCGGCTGTAGGTTACACCCAAAGAGATTCTTGTATGATTTTTGTATTTGAATACATTGTACAGACTCCGTGGATCTCTTTATTTTCCTCTTCTTTTTTTTTTTCTCTCTCTCTCTCTCTCTCTCTCTCTCTCTCTTTTTATCTTTTATTAATTTTCTCTCTTTCTCTTTCTCCTTCTCCTTCTCTCTGACCTCTCTCCCTTTTTGATCTCTCTCTCTCTCTCTCTCTACTCATTTTGTTTGTTACATCCTTACCATGAAGCATCATATGCCAACACGATTCAAAAATGGAAAAACCGGAATGGCCTTTCAAACATGTCTCACTCTCCAGCTAGTGATTGTATTGCTGGCGGCATAGCGCTACGAGACAAAGTTTATCACTAATATCATATCAATTTGATATGTCATCCATCATTGCCTGTTAAATGTATAAACCTTTAGAGGGCTATTCTATTGTCAGTTACGTGTCGTTTATCTACGCCAACATGAATGTTTGTCATCTAGTGCGTGGTCATTTGCTTTATTCAACACCTCCTCTGCGTTGTGGCTACGCAGCAAAACAGACTTGTAATACCTACTCAAAATGCAAATCTATATGCTTTAGAATGTTACCCAAATAACATATCTTGACACTTACCATCAACGCTGTCAGTGCTGCTCTCGAATAATACATAATACAAAACCTTGTACATGTATATGGCATGATACAGAAAACAGACCGCTGTCATATTGATCATTTATCAATTGTGCAAATCTTCGACAAACATGCTTATAGGCATTTTTGCCTAATAAATGCGTTATTAAAAGAATGGCCCCTGTTTCGATTATTTTCATTATTCTTAACCCGCTACCAAAAACAGAATAGCGTCATTGTCATCGGATTTTCATATTGTAGGCCTGCACTATATGTATTTGTAGAAAGTTATTATATTTTCTTTTCCCTTTTTGAATGACTACATTCATTTATAATTCAGTTGTACCGTCATTCAGATAGTAGATATTTCAAAACGGCATGAATATTATCCATGACATTTTAAGAAAATCTTTTTATTCAGACTTCTGTTACAATTCTGTCTGACTCTTTTGTAGATTCTTAAAAAGTTGGCTAGATTGGCTGACATGGTAAAAACTGATAAAAATGTACTCTTGCGCATGTATAAGAATAAACTGGTGTATAGGTTGTCAACAATATTTGCAATCGACATTGTTTTCGTCTTTTCCACTCAAGTATAATTGTAATTTAGAATTCTCTCCAAATCTTTGAAAATAGACCTTTCTCCTTTTTTTTTGAGAAAAAAAAAGTTAAATTCCGCTTCTGTTACACAATAATGGGATCGTGCAAATAGGCATGTTTTCCGTTTAGAGTTGATCGCATTAAACCTAAATTGTATAACGTTTGGGTTACACTATGTGCAAAGGTTGCCTCTCTCACACGTCATTTTTTCTGCAAGATACATTTTTTTTCGACAAAAATCATGAACTATGAGTCTCGTTGCCATAAATTTGCATCAAGGCGACAGGGCGGTGTTGATTCGACACGATAACATTACAGGGAGCATGAATGGGTTACATGTTTAGGGTGGGTGGCGGTTTTATGGGGGCGGTTTGATGGGGACTTTGGGAGCATTCAACGCGGAAAATAGCCATCTCAAAGGGGTGCTTACTTAGCCCAGCCCATCACTTATATCAGCGTAAGTCAAAAATAAGAGTTACAATGATCACTTGAAATGAATTAACAAATATGAATTAACAAAATATGGTAGAAGAAAGTTCAGTTTATATTCATGGGAAAATAATGACTAATTGAATAAGCATTTTGATATAATAACAAACCGAAGTAAACCGTTACCATGCAGTAACATTTACCTTTTTTTTGGTTCCATGCTACAATATGAGGTAAATTGAAGAAGGCGAATTACGTTGCAAGGTAGTAAGAAACCATATTTTGATATGAAATTAACTGAATTTCTGTCCTATATATTTTTCGCAACCTTTTAAAGGAAGCAAAGTTAATTTACATTGAACGCTCGTTGCACTTGTGTCTTATTTACAAATCATTAAGACTTCGATTTATAGATCAATGTGGAATGGATTTTATTAAGTATTCATCCTGTCAACTTAATGTGTGAGTTTTGATTTTTAGAGCATACTAATGAAATGGTTATGCCTTGGATTTGTAGCAGGTACATCGAACGACGAGTTCGTTTATAAAATTTGAAATTATCGATTGTTATTTTTAGAAGAATACATGTAATTAGTAGCTGATGTGGCTGATGCAAACGAATAAATGGGAATGAACAAGAACGAAAACACATATCAGGCGATAATAATCGAAACATATCAGTATGTCTA
>BEXV01000785.1:126278-148290 GCA_003118195.1 Hemicentrotus pulcherrimus | reverse complement strand
GGGGGGGGGGAGGAGGAAAAACGCCTCTTTCCCGACTATCTTCGCCATGCACTGATTGTACCCATGGACGTCTGCTTATGTATTTATATTCCACTTTTTCTATTATATTACCAGATTTTAATTGCGGGGACCCAATTTCCGATTTTCCCCTAAAACCTCTCAAAAAGAAGAACATGATCGTTGATTGGCATAGGTGACCCGCAACTGACGATATTAGTAAATTAAAAGGGACGGCCGGGTGGGGGCGGGGGTCAAGCTGATTTCAAGGCACTTGTATAAGTGTCGGTCCAGCAATGAGGTGTGGGAGAAGGTCCTCTCTCCTTTCCATTTTTTTCTCTCTCTTTGCCGTTCTTTAAATCGGCAACACATAAATGGTGAAATGGGGGAGAAGGGGAATATGTACCCCCATATGTACCCCGCGGATATCTGCACCGGGAAAGTGTCCTTTGAATATGATCGGCGGGCACAATGAAAAAATATATATTGGAGGAGGGGGAGGGGGGAGGGCAAAGCGCCTCATCGAGGTTCTATATAATTATCCAGGAGCTACCGAAGAGAATCAACTGGAGCAGGGCATTATGAGCAGAAAAATACTAAAGATCTGGATAAAAGTGTATATTAATGGATTTTACATAACTTGCACTGGAGCTGATGGGGAATAGGGGAGGAGGGCCTTCACCTACCCCTTGTCCCTATTGTACTGTCGATCAGTTACGGATTCGGGTCACGCCCTATTTCATCCCCTTCAACAGTCCATACAGCGAAACAAGAAATATTGGAATTGCATTTACTTCAATGAACTTCATTAGATTATACTGGAAAAAACATCAGCGAACAACAACGCTATTAGGAAGAAGAAAAACACGCGGCCATGATTTCCTTGATAGCCCTGCTTACCGGGCCTGCTTACAACAACAGTTTATTCGGTTAATGGGGCAGGCTGTGTATTTCACAGGTGTGGTAATGCCATTTGGGGCTGTTCAAAAAATTGGAACGAGGCGAAAATTGCAATGTCCAATGGTGCGAGTGACAATGAGATTATGCGGAAATTAAATACCGTTCCACGGAATACCAGATGCAAATCTTATGCCTCCCTATGTCCGTTATGTCTAGGTAGTTTTAAACCCGCCGCACAGGTTATAGAGAGGGTATTTCATCGTTAAAAACATTTGCTTGTTGTTCGCTGCCAAATATTTTCTTGTTTTTAGAGATTTGTTGTTTATTTTTTAATTTCATAATTGAATATCATTGTTGAACATCATATTTGTTACATTCACCTGTGTATTTTTCCCATGCACCAGAAGGGGCCGTTAAAGAAATAAAAACATCTTTGTCCTTGTCATTTTCATCCACCCAATCAACGATGCTACATACCAACCAACCAACCATTTAACCAACCATTTACCCAACCAGCCAATTAAATAACTAATCAAACCATCCACCCACCCATAATCCAACCAACCATCAAACCCAACAGCAAACCAAACAGCCATACAGCCCCCCCCCCTACTCAGAAACGAACCACCCAACCAATCCACCTCATAAACCAATTAAACTACCCATCCATCAACCCACTAAACAGCCATCCAACCAACCTAAAATAAAAGAATTCAATCAATCTAATCATTCAATTTTTAACCAATTCTTCCATCAATATATATCAATCTACTCACCGATCGATCGATCCATCAAGATATTTTCAACTACATCCATCCATCCATTCATCAATCAATCGATCATTCAATCAATCCTTAAACTTTACCAATTCTTCAATCAATCAATTAATAGATCAATTTACTCATTCATCCATCCATCTATCAAGATATTTCGACTCCATCCATCCATTCAATCAATCAATCATTTAATCAATCAATCAAGCAAGCAATCATTCAATCAAGCAAGCAAGCAACCATTTAATCAATCAAGCAATCATTAAATTATTAAATCAAGCAATCATTCAATCAATCAATCAAGCAATCAAGCAAGCAAGCAATCATTCAATCAATCAAGCAATCATTAAATCAAGCAATCATTCAATCAATCAATCAAGCAATCATTCAATCAATCAAGCAATCATTCAATCAATCAATCAATCAAGCAATCATTCAATCCTTAAACTTAACCAATTTTTCAATCAATCAATCAATAGATCAATGAATTCTACTTAATATACCTTACCCAACGACATCATGTTACCATATAAACAAAACAACGAAAGAGTAGCAAGTATCTGTTTCAATGAACACACAATACAATTTAATTTTTGACTCACACCATTTCAATTTACAAACACTCATTTCATCCCTTCAAATTCGTTTCTTTCTGAATAGTTTCATACCGACAAGAAAGTGAAAGGAAAACCTGACAAACATCCTTGACGAATAGAGCAGGTAACCCCATCTAGAACACTAAAAACGAATTTGTTTCACTCTCTACATAGTCATAAGAAATATATAATTTTGGAATGACGAATAATTCAAATCATAACACTCATTCATTAAAAAAGAAATGATGAGTAGAAACATAACTGCTTGGACCGAACTAAAAACATTTTGTTGAACAGGGTCCTTAATACGAGACCGACACTTGTATATACTTCAAATTGCTTCGACTCCCACTAGATCAAAATAAATAATAACTTATCGAATTGAAGACTTTCTACATCTTTGTACATTAAAATCTGACACTAGTATACATCGACTGAAAATTAATCAATTAAGAAAAAAACAGACATATAAATCTTCATAAATACATTCATTGTACTGTAGTGTGTGACAAGAAATATATATTGTAATTTTTTAAAGACAAAAACTGTACACTTTACAGAATATGAGGTCTGATTGTCTCTTCGATGTATATCAAGAAGTTCACAGATTCCCTTGCTTAAATAAGTCGAATGCTTTGCCTGAATTTAAAATAATCCTAGACAGTGATACCAATATCACCTAATGCTGGGTAACCATGCCGAATAATGCCACCTTGGTGCAAAGTATCTATTTCTTCTGCTCAGAGCCAGAAGATCGTTAACTCTAATAACCTTCTGGCTCTCAACATAGATAGATGTGAATGCACGTAACACCCCTCACAAAACCTTTCTAAATAAAATTTATCAGTAAACCATGAACTTTTACACCACTTCCAAGCCCCAGACCTAGATTTAAGCACAGAGACATATTCTTGTTGAACATATATGTTTTCATATATATACATATTACATAGATATATGTATGTACAAACTTGCTGTACAATCAATCCAATCATTTATATAAGATTTTATTTAGTTGATCCATTTTGTATTTTCATACCCAACTGTTTGAGTATGGTACAACATTCTAACAATATGATGAATATCATACCAAACTATTGTTTGTTTTTTTAGAACATTTAGAAGAGTCATATATATTGTACCCATATGTTTTTACACTTAAGCATGAATTGAATACAAAATGAAGAAATCTGTATAGAGCACACTGAATCTGAGAAAAATATTGATGATTTGCACAAAAATGAGACAGAACAGGAAAGGGAAAAACTAATCTGTTCAATCTTGAATTAAAATTATGTGTCCTTCATTATTGTATTTCAAATTTCAAGGAAACGCAAAATGGATTGCCTGTTAACAATAAGATGAATGAAGTCAAATTAATTGAGGTATGACGCCGTAACGGCAAAATTAACTTCCACGTATTGTACAGCGAAGGTCATGTGAGAAAAAGAAAATAGAAAAGAGGAAAGAAGAAGAAAAGATGACTGCAAAGGAGAAGAGGAAAGAAAAGATTCAAAGGACTCATATTCAGAAATGTATTTTATTGGTAGAACTTACAGTGGAACAAAATGCATTTTTCAAATTTCACATCATCATTTAATTATTTTAATTTAAAGCACTTGTTTTCTTAGGGCTCTATACGAACATTCTGTACAATAAAATTTCTGCATTTACAAAACTTCTTTGGATGTTTAATACTCCATGTTACGGTGGGTTTTGTTGACGAACCATAAGTCATTTTCAAAACAGAAATTTTGCTCCAATGACACAAACATGAATAATTTCTACAATCGTCACATCCTGTCTCTAAGATAGGACATTGATTACCAAAGAAGCACAGAAAACATATCAGACCAAAAGCTGACTTCATTATCTATTGTTCAAAACAAGCTTTTGTGCATTTCAACAAAGTTAATGGTTTAATTTCACTTTGCACCGTGATTTGGGACATGTTTGATGATAAAATATAAGTAACAACAACATTTTTAGTGAATTTAATCACACAGAAACACTGATCCTATTGATATGCCACTATGCACTTCCTAAATCAATTTAGTTGGGTTCATATATTGACTTTGGGACGAATATTAATTTTCAGTGTCTTCCTTTTGCCCAAGTACCTTTGGTTCATCTTAAAAAAGTTGGGTTTTGTAACATTTCTAAAATTGCTTGGTGTTTTATATTCTAAAATGAAAAATCTTACACGTAGAACAATTGTGATTTTAACAAATATGTTTATGAAACTGACACCATTAGCAGGTAACAGTTAATTAGTGGTTCCATGTTCAAATAGAATTCAGATATCATAATATAGTCCTGAAAAACAAGTCATTTTACCCAAGTTACGTTTGTATTTGTCACTGATATCATTTTCATTAAAAAATTTCAACAGGACTGCTTTTTTTAAAATGGAAGTAATATTGTAAGATGGGTCTAAGCTTTTGAATCTTCAACAAGTTGTAGTGGACTCTCCCAATTAAACAAGGCGCTGATAAAACTATTGAACTCTGGAGGGAAACTGGGTATACATGGCAAAAACATGTACAAGTAGTTGACCATCATGCTAACATGAAATTAAAAGGATTAATCAATCAAAGTTGTTCCCCTGACGGAGCACAAGAGACGTGAACCTTAAAATACACTGATACCCTATTAGCTTATAAATAGCTAGTGACCTATTTATGCTGACATAACAGGGAGTCCAGCTCCAATCTGTTTTCAATGATGCTTACATATTTTACCAAAGACCAACACACACTTACACAAGACATTTTTTAAACCCAAAATGGTGCAAACCTCGTCTTCTATTCATATGAACTTGAAAAGAACTTACAGGTAGCAATATTTCCATGAAGAAAGTCACTTTTAAAAAATGGTTGCCATATACTGGATATGACAAATGGACATTGCCGAGTAGTCCTTCTTTATATGGCTAACTATTTTGAATCTTACTAGATAACCTACACCCGGGTAGCAAGCAACATTAAGGTTTAAATGCCTTGCAAAAATGTAATAGTGCATAATGTGTACCGGTAATGTTTTTCTTGTTTGAGTGGGCAGATCTTCAACAACTTACAATTTGGGGTATATTATTTTCTTTGGTGTAATTGACATAAAACCCATATCTGTAACCAGCCCTTTCTGATCTCTCAGTTGTGAATTATATGTTCAAGGTGGGCATTTCATTTTAAAACATGAAATATAGGGATGGACAGTATGCACCAGATCATCATAATTACATTAAAAACAGGTTTTTAGAAAATGTTTACTTTTGAGGGTACATGTATGAATTCAATTAAGATTCTTTATGAATTAGAAAGTGGAAGGGCCTGATTGCATACAGAATTACAGAGTTCCCTCATGATGGACGTGATCTGGTCATCATCTACTTAAGCCTGAGGCAAAAATGAGCACGTATCAACAACTTACAATATTATCATAATGAAGACATAGAAGACAACAAAAAAATTCAGAGAGAACATCTCCTAAACAAGCACGAATCATAAATAGAATTGTTGTTTGACAACACGAGTAAGATATCAATGGATTGCACCTCTTTTTTTTACTGCATTTTCTCCATTTTCACTCTTCATATTTTGAATATGAAGAATAGTATTTTCTAACTCATGAAAATATTTCAAAGAGACTTGGAAGAACTATTACTAATTAAAAAATAAATATAATCCTCTGATCAACTGATGATTTCTTTTAAAAAATTGGTTTTATCTTTACTTCTCCATCAGTGACCTAAAAAAGTATGATTAAGATTCAATTATACAAACTTATTTAAAGCTCAGAAAAAACAGAACATATTATATTAACTGTATTCTTCTCCTTTTTTTCATTATATAAAACAGTACTGACATTTAATTATTTAAGGATCCGTTTACAAAATGCTTTGATGGGACTGAAACAATGACATGTCTGTAAAACCATTTCTCTTTGAAATATTTTTTGAGTTACATAACGAGCTACGACCTTTCCCTACATGTCCCAGAATCTCTTCACCCTGTATCACACCACCTGCTGAACCTGTTGCGACCGAACCCCCCTGCACTAGCACATTGGAGGTAGAGAATGCCCAGGAGATGGGTGCTAAAGGCCCGGTAACGGTGGGGGCAGGTTGAGGGTGTGGTGGGTACAGGTCTGATCCATCCTGGGAAGGATGACGACCCCTTGATTGCACCTGGAGGATTAATTGGAGGATAAGGGGGGCTTGCAGATCGGTGTGGTAATGTGAGATGCGCCAGCAACACTCCAGTCATCTTAAAATTGTCTGTTACCATGGAGATGTGGCATTGTTACCAAGGAGGTACTGGGCCCTTTTCATCTCAGGTGGGAGGATAGAGAGAGAGAGCAAGGAAGTAGCAGGAGTCACTGAGCAGGAGCTGACACCAAGATCGTGGGACGGGGAGGAGACAGCGCTACAAGCTCCTTAACAGTTCCTCACAGTCAACCTCCTGTCGCTATGACGATGACGGAGACAGTGCCGATGGGGTAGCTCCATTGGGACCCACTCCGGCTATGGCATTCAACAGGTAGGGCATGTAGAGGAGCTTGCTATGAAGCAGGAGCTTGGAACTAGCGTGGAGCTCTGGGAGCTGGGAGAGGAAGTCATCAAAGCGTCCTGGTTGGTTGTTGGCTTCCATGAAGTCCTTCAGTGCCAAGATATAGGGCTCCTGGACTGATCGGATCTGTTCGCTGAACGGCTTGCCTGCTGAGGGTTGTAAGAGGAAGAGAGAGGGAGCCAGAGGAAGACAGAAATAGAATTAAAAAAGAGGAAGAGAGGGATAAGAGAGAAGGAGAAAGAGAAGGGACAGTTGATAAGAATTTGAAAGAGAAGGGAAAAAATAAAATAAGACCATTAGTTCTGAATAAATTTTGACAAAGGCAAAATCAACTCATTAAACGGACCCAGCTTAATCAACAACATCTTAAACAGCCACAAATACCTGCAACTTAAATGCTTCAAGGAAGAATTATCATACCATACATAACAGAATAAAATAACATGACAGTGGCCAGGGTCATCAACATCAAATCACTGGATGTCCTTCTTAGCATGGCCTTCCTCAGGACTATAAATCAACTTGTATGTGATAGAATGACCCTGTCTAGCCTTCCCCACTTAGAGGGCGCTATACTATAAGAGATAGCCGATGATAAATGTCATGGAGAGAGAGAGAGATAATAGCTGCAGGCCAATGGCCTACCTTGACTGATGAAGAATGGGGAGGGAAGGGAGGCAGACTGTAATTTATAAAGCATCCCTGGGAATTGGAGGAATATCGGAGCTAATAAATGCCAAAATGGGTTGCTCCCAGGAGGGAGTGTACAGACTGTGAATGAACTGCACACGGACCTAGAAACGCTAAATGTTTGGGGTTTACTATCATCAAATTTGGTTTCATAGCAAAAGAAATACAGTGCCATGTATATGCCTATAGCTGAAGGATATTTCTAGTAGTCTATAAACTGAGTGTGATACTGAAAGTTCCATCAAAAGTAAATTGTCTGTGTATGATGACTACAACTACTGTATTTCACATGGTCGCTAGGAGTAGTACCCCCCCCCCCCAATACTCTGAAAAAAGAAGTAGTCTACCTATACCAGACTCTCCAAGGCAGGCCCACTTTCATTTAAAGGAAAAAATCCCTTTGCTTGGAGGCATACACTATGAACATGACTGACAAAGAAAGCGGACAAAATATACAGTTCCTCAGATAGACAAAGGAACATCCCTTCACTGCTATTATGTAAAAAAAATATGTAGAACAGGTGTCAAATGCATATTCACCTGTTCTACACATTTTTACATAATAGCAGTGAAGGGATGTTCCTTTGTCTACTTGAGGAACTGTATATTTTGTCCGCTTTCTTTGTGTGTCATGTTCATAGTGATAGCCAGGCTAACCACTATTCTGCCGGAGTGTTACCTATATGCAAATGTCTGTCTAAATTGACATAGTAACAGTAAACTAAACATTCAATATACCTAACAATCGAGTTATAAACATTGTTTCCCCTAGCGTTATTATTACCCAGAAGAACAAAGAGTGACATATTATTGTCTGCTCTGTCTACTCATCAGAGCAAGACAATGTCTAATGTTCTCCCACTTTCAAGTCTGTTGAATACAGCCTCTACTTCACTAAATGTTTGCTCTAACATTATTCGTGCTACCTGAATGATCTTGACTGTTTTAATTTGATAGCCTATTTAATGGATTTGCACATGTACGTCTGACACACTGCAAGGGCCTATAATGTGAAAGGAAGTGCACAGTGTTTACACCTCTAGTGTGAAGGAAAACATAACCCTGTATATCCAGTTGAGTTAGATATACATTAATATGAATTTCCAATCTCTCACAACCATGGCTGTAATGAGGAAATGATATTGAATGTGTAAACAATATGTACATTATGTATGCATGATTGTGACAATGTAATTTGAGCACGACTGAGGTGATTTAATTGAACATAGTGTCATTTATAGTCACCCAATGCACCAGGAAGCGCTAAGGTATGATCTCAGTGGCAGATGACATGAATTCTAAACCAACTTTGCATAGCTAAAGCTAATGCATACGTGCAAATACACAACACTGACTGCGCATAATGAATTAAGTAGGTATTGCTCATCAGGGCAAGGTACATGTAAATTCCTAACTCGATTTGACCGCTATGAATGTCAATTTTGAAGAGATGATAGGTTCTACAAAAACACTACATACCGGTATAATGAATACAGGTAAAGACATACTGAAGCTTTGTGTCTCTTACTTATCAGAGTAATTAGCCAGAATAGAATAGAAAGCGGATATCTGACAATATAAAAATGATTTCAAGTTTTTGTTGTTATTGTGGTTTACTCTGATGAGTACAAGACGAAAAGTTTTGGTAATTACGTCTTTATTCACTGCTATTATTCTGTTATGGAAAAAATGGCTTTATCACAAAGGGAGGGCAGGACACAGCCTTGAAAGTAATAAGGCTGCTGAATAAATGCTTCATAATCCAAGTTTGTTTGCAAGAAGAAGCACATATAGGCATGGTTCTCTAATATGGATCTCGTGTTTATATTGTATCTCAAGATAAATCTCATTAAACCATATTTAACCATATATCTGTACCATAAGTACACAATTAATCAAAGATAATACCATACACAGGTTTCACTTTACACTCAACTTTAGTGGTGAACAATAACTGTATAACAGGTTTATTGTATGGTATTCATTTTGTATGACCAGCTCTGCAATAGTTGCCAGTGATACCATTATATCCCATTTACAATACTGTAGTCTGAATAGCTTTACCTGGGTGCATAGAATATTGGTAATAAAACTCTCATCAATTTCACTGAATCATAAACCTATTCATTTAGAGAGATGTGTATCTGTAACACCCATCTTTACCTAACGACCACTCTAACACCCATCTTTACCTAACGACCATTAATTTTCTATTCAAGCATATGCATCTCTCACTCTTGATTAACTTGTATCTTGCATATCCAGTGAAGCTATTAATTCATGAAATCTTAAAATGTATTGTAATAGCATTTATCTAATCATGACACAAAATAATGTTGATAATCTGGTGAACAGTGCACCTTTATCTTTACCAAATCAATATTAATCTGTCTACACTAAACACGTTACTCTCCATTTGCATACCATATTCACATGCATATTGGGTTTTACATTTTATTGTATCTCTACCTAAATAGAGCATGTTTTTATCACATATTATATTGATTGTTTATGTGTGTATACTTATGATCATATCTCTCAATTAATCCATCTACAATGTACGTATCAAACCCTAACTTATCAGTCTGTCTGTAGCTATTCATCTATCTATCAATCTATCTATCTATCTACATGGCTTTCACAGGAATGTCCATTGGTATATTTTTCACCGACAAAACAAACAAGCATACTGGATATTTTTTCATCTGTTCATCTGCTCATTTATCTGATTAAATAATCCTTCTATCTCTCTATCAAACCTACCATCTATCTATCAATCTATCTATCTACATGGCTTTCACAGGAATGTCCTTTGGTATATTTTTCACCAACAAAACAAATACCGGTAAGCATACTGGATATCCATCTATTCATCTCCTCATTCATCTGTTTTTCCACTGATCTGATTAAGTAATCCTCCTATCTCTCTATCTTCCCTACCATCTATCTATCCATCTATCTATCCATCTATATATCTGCATGGTAACATGGCTTTACCAAGATTGTCCTTTATGGTTTTTTCACAATAAACATACTGGCTTAGTCTAGCTATCAAGGTTTTTTGATGGGCCATTCCCAGGCCTTCCCATAATAATTGCACCTAGGTCAAGAACCTTGTCAGGAAGCCATTGACTGCATTTATGAGGAAACCCATTGACCTTCACAAAATGGCCTCATCTTACAAGGGAAGGCGCTGCAGAACCACTGTTTATCTTGGCACGGTAAAGCCGGATATGGCAGGTCTATATGTGGGAACAATGTAAATTACCTGTAATCTCAAGCTTTAGGAACAGACATGAACAGAGTGACCTAAATGGGATGTGCCTTTAAGTGGAAGCCAATTGAAACAAATTCCAACAGACCCATTGTTAAGTTTGAAAAGAGTTATTTGCCACATGTAAAAATGACAATTTCTTTCTGGGTAAACTTTGATCAGCTACAAGAACCATGGGTGGAAAGCCTGGTCTTTTATATCCTACTGCATTCTGCAGCATGCTATTCTTTACAACCAACCAATATAATAATAATAATAATAATAATAATAATGGTGGCTTCTTATATAGCGCACATGTCCGTTACATTGTGACGCTCCTGGCGCTGCCCCGATTATTTTGAATAAGAATTCTCTCATGAACCACAGGAAAATCAACCAACTTTAAAGATCTCTTTTCATATAATTAAGAAAATACATTTTAAAGGACAGAAAATATCGTTTTAAGAAGTGTTTTAACTGTATATTATAGGAAAGATTTTTAAAAAGGCCATCCTGATATATGGTCACTTCACTCACTTTGATCAAGAAATAGGATGACCTTGAGGAGAAGGTACTCGTTCCTGGTGACCCCTAGTGTTCTGAAGGAAGCCGCAAGCTTGGTGACCTTCTCTACAACCTCGCCCATCTCATCCCTGAAGACGTCCATATCAAGCCTCAGGTCTAGGGTCTTGTTCATGCACTCCTGCAGGAGGAGCAGGTTCTTGTGGGTGCACTGCTCGAAGCTTAGCCCAACGTCCATCCCACCACTGGACTTCCCGCTCATTCCACTGGACACGCTGCTGTTGACCAGTGGTTGCTTGAAGTGCATGGCTCTGCTGATGGTGCATAGGAGCATGAGGTCAAGCCACTTGGTCTTGAGGAGGTGGGTGTGCTCTACGGCAGAGAGCTGGGTGAAGAAGGGTAGGTGCTTGACCCACTGGACCAGGTGGAACACCAGCTCTTCACCAAGGCGGCACTGGAGACGACGGAAGTCATCCAGCTCCATCGTTGTAGGCAGGTCAGAGTATCTGTGCTCTTTCAGGTTCACACCTTCCTTTTCTGCAACCTATTAGTGGATGAAATAGAAAATATTGAATATGGAGCCATCCAAATAAAACACAAAATGAGTAGGAAATATCATTAATGTATATCTTTTATCATATCCATTAATACACATAGACAAGAATACTTTAAATTCCTGAACTGATGAGTTGCATGACAGAGTTACTGAAGGGCAAATGAAAAAAAATATAAATAATTACAATATATTTCACATTTTATTTAATTCACAATTGTCTCATGATATGTTCTTTCATAATTCAAATGTTTATGATATTCCACCAATTCATTTTCTAAATAAAATCTCCTCTATAGAAATGAACTCAGCTCAGAGATTTACAACTATATTATTTCCTTTTCATTTAATATAAAGAAGCATGCTTCAACACAATTCCTGAGAAGGTTTTAATATCCCTATCTTTGTCTACCTTTGAGACTTCTATGCAACAAGAATACCACAGATTATCAGAGTTCAAATGGCATGTGTGTTAAATACACATAGAAAGAGTATTTACTCTCAGTTATGATTATATTTAGAATGTAAACATACACCATGTGACCTACATAATTTCAAGGGCACTGAGCCAAGGGCAAGGCTATTTTGTTTCAAAAAGGTTGTTCAGACTAGATGAAATTTATTCATAACTTGTATAAAGAAATGTAGTATAACTATAACGAATCACATCATACAGACTAGAATAACTACATTGTATTAAAAAAAATTGTACAGTCAAACCTGTCTATAGCGACCACCCAAGGGAAACACAAAAAGTGGCCTTTGTAGACAGGTGGTCTTTGTAGACAGGTTCCTTTAGTACATGATTCAATGAGAAACCATTTAAGGGAAACAACAAATGTGGCCTTTGTAGACAGGTGGTCTTTGTAGACAGGTGGTCACTAAAACAGGTTTGACTGTATATAGAGAAGGTCAGGTTCATGATTAGCATCAATCATCAGTACACCTACACAATTATGATAAGACCTGCCCAATTCTGAGATGTGTGTACCACATATGACACTCAGACTAGGTAGATCAAGAACCCAATTCTTTATTGAGTTTTTGTTCGAGGCAATTCAGTGATTTTTGTTATACAAAGTTTCATTTTATGATGTTCCTTTATATGTTCAGACAAAGAAAAAAAGGTAAATACCTATTGTATCGCTATATGATTCTCATATGGCAATACAATAAATGGTTGTCTGAACACAGGGTTACACAGGAACTGCATACAATACTTCAGACTACCAAGTACTGATCAAACTCCACAAATTTGATAGCTGTGATATCTGATGCCGTAACCGATAACATTGTGTGTGTAGTTAAAAAACCAAAGATAAATATGGTTACTAGGTCAGGTTCATGATTATCAAAATATTCTAGATAGGCCTAAGTGCAGGCTCTCTAACAATCTCAGAAATGCATTTTAACTTGGGTAATCACATTTCCATATCAGTACAATTTGAATTAGTTAATTCTACACAAATGAAGCATCTGATATAACACTGCCAACCCAACAAATAATTTTTTTCATCAGTTTTCCAAAGACTCTTTCCTAAAGGCTACCAAGTCGTAAATTTATATTTGTATGTTACTGAATTAAGCTCTATGAAATAAAATTCTCCAGATAAATGGATTTTTTTTTGTCACAAAAAAATTCACACAAATCTGTAAGATTTTAAGGTTTACAATAGGTTCCTCAAGATCAATCTTAGTTTCATACTTGTTTTTTTTTTTTTTTTTGATTTTGTTTTCCTTTTCTTAGGGCTATGTCGGACAAGGTATTTGAAGGTACGAGGACAAAAGATTGTATAGATCATTTGCATTAGCCTTACCTTGAGAACTGCAGACTCGGTCTGCTGGAGGACCTCTATCAGCTGAGCAGTCTGAGGCTTGAGTGTCTGTACCTCTCCCCCATGATGCTTCCCAGACACACCCCCAGAGCTTCCCCCTCCTCCAGCGCTTCCCCCTGATCCTTTCAGACCCTTGGACTCCCTCTCTGCCTTCATGGCCTCCCTGGCTGCCTTGAGCGCCTGTTTCTCGGCCCTTGTCTTTCGATTGAGCTGGGCCTTCTGCTGCGCCATTTGTTGGAACTTCTTCCGTAACTTGTCATAGTTCTTTGGTTTGCACTGCTTCAGAATGAGCAAGCAGAGAGGAGAGAAATTCATATCATTTTTCATATTAATTCAAAAGCATACCTGCCCACCCCTTCAACCAATGACAATATTATTTTGTAAAACAATGTTCTGTATGCACTATGCAGACGTTTCTAAGAAAAGGCAATAATCTAGAGATTTAACATTAGTTTGAAGCCAAATAAAGTGGAAATAGTTTATTTTTAAAGGAAATAGTGGCAGTTATGGAAAGTTTAAACATTCGTGTAAAAAAAGGATTATTGATGTATTCTCAAAAGAGTCAACAACTTTCTTTTGAGCAAACTCACATCTATCACGGAAAAGGGACAGCGTGTAAAGACTACCAGTACCAAACAAAAAAACACAAAATTAGCTCATACTCTTAACCCCTAATGGTCTCATTAGACATCTTGAGAGCGTCGATATTTGATAATGGCCTAAAAAAATCAGTCTTTCCTTTTCTACAATGCTCACTTATAGAGAACACATTGCTTAATTTGATGGCACATATTATGAAAATACGTAAACAGAACTACAGAACGAGAGAAATATCACTATGGCTGCATATTAATTAGGTGCTGAGTCAAGAAACTGACTTGACTTACCTTATACGACAGTCCTGTGTTTCTCCCTCCAGGCATGCGATCCTCTCGTACCGCTGAATTTAGAAGAGTAAAAAAAGGATAGGAAAGGGGATAGTAGAAATTAATGGTTTTATATATGAAATAAATAATGTCAAAAATTTGCCATTTATTTTTTCAATCCTAGCTTACTGCACTTTCTTTCATTTTGTCTATCATCATCACTTTTGAAAGGAATGCATTTTTATTTAATTTATTATTGCATCTTATCCAAATAAAAGTGGAACAAAAAATGCACAGTACATGCACACTGTAGCTCCAACAGAAGACAAGACATAACAAATATGCGTAAAATGTTACAAGAGATAAGGACTACAAATCTGTTCATTAGTGCTCTTCTATGAGAAACTTTGGGAGCATAAATTTTTCACAAATTCAAAGATGTATAAGCTACAAATTATTGCAAATCCTGTATCACTAAAATCATATTTTAGAGATGAAGAGTAACAAAATTTAAAAATATACAAAATACAAAAGAGAAAGAGAAAGCAAGAGAATGAGAGAGAGAGAATGAGAGAGAGAAAATGAGAGAGAGAAAATGAGAGAGAGAGAAAATGAGAGAGAGAGAGAGAGAGAGAGAGAGAGAGATATGGGGATAGATAGAAAGAGATACGGTATAAGACAGAAACAAGGAATATAAGTATGTGGAGGTCACAACCACTACTCAGGGCAAGCATCTTCATTAACTTCAAAAAATTATAAAATGAAAATAGACTCAATAACATTTGCAAGATTCTCTTTCAGACTTCAGTCTCATAATCAGTTTGTCTGAAAGAACATTGTTTTGAGAAGAGAATATGGTCATCTAAGAAAAGAAATTGTAACAGCCTATGAGGTAGTAAAGATGGACAAAAGATCCAACTGACGTCAATGGTGCCCTTCCTCCACTGACCGCAATGATAAATCCCAACCCAAAGCCAAAGTGTGAACTGCCCACAGTACAAAGTGACCTTCGGGCAGCTCACAGCGATTATGTAATAGCCAGACAGACTGTTCCATTGGATTGGCAGGGGTAGATTAAGTCAATGCCATGAGGGATACTCTTTCTGATATGTCAAGATAAAATTGGATTGCCCTTCTCTGCTTATGTTATGGCTTTTGTTTTTCTTATTATTTAGATTTTCTTTACTTCCACTGGTTAACTTATAATTAAAATCGGTGATGAAATTAAGGAGATACTCCCAGTAAAGTGAAAAAAATGATATTACACAACAGAAGATGGAATAAATAAAGTAAAGATGGAAACTTGTTGTAACACACAAATATATGTTTAAAGTCTTCATGACTGATGCCAACTCATTATCTCTGCCTAACACAGACTGAATGTATTTTCTGTTCAGTCTGCTGTCGGTCTCCTTTGTATTAGTCCATGACTATGAGTATGAACATTCTAAATAGGATCATTTGTAAACAAAAATGATAAATTACAATATACTCTCTCTCTCTCACCGTGAGCCTATTATGTAACCATTTTCGGGATATTTCACATGAACTGCAGTCTTGTTTAAGTTTAACATGCTTTCTCTGACTACCTGGCAAGCTACTCAAAGTGCAGAGATTGAGATGAATTAGGCAGTAACTGGGGTATGTTCTCACGCTAACTAGCATATTTTATCAGACTGTCTACAATCTGGGAACATGCAATGAGCAGTCTTCTCTACACTGGCCTCACAGTCTCTTCTGAGTTCCAATTGTAGGAATCAGTGCGTTCCCACAGTCAATTCACATTGGCGAGTATTGCAGACATACTCCTGGTTAACCAATGCACTACCTTTTAAAATTCAACTTGATAGAAATGTGATGTGCACTATAGTGAGTGCTATTGGTCCATACTTTGCGACACACATGCTGAAAAGGGAAACAGACAAGCTGGATGTCATCCATGACTTCTTAAAAAGTGTGGACGCTCCTCTAAGGGTGCATTGGCAGTCAGTGCCAAGGTCAATGCACTGCACCCTATTGAAGGAGTCCCTGCCCACATTATTCAGCTCGCCTCAGGTGATTGTTTAGCGAGTCTTTGTTCAGTCTGTTCACGAACACACCTGATTTACGACAAGTTGACCAGGGAAACAAAGATCTTCTGAGCTACCGACCCCTAACACACCCTGCAGACATCCTACCAATCAACCTTCACCAAGCTAAAAACCCATAATGCAATGTCTTGATTCTGATACAGAACAAGAGCCACTGGAGCTAAAAATGTCCTCCGTTCCGTGCAATGTCACGGAAACATCAAAGCACAGAATTTCCAGCACAATGGCAGAACTAATTTGCCTTTTGATCTTTGCATTAATTCAAATAAGGGGTTCAGGAGCTTTTTCCTTTTAACACGAGGTAGAAAAACAAATGCTCTTGATTTGAATTGCTCAACCCAGGGCTTGCATGCTTTGAGGAAGGAATACATATGCTATCTATGGTCAATGAACATATTAACTAAAGCACTTTCATACTTTGTGCCCATGTAGCCCATTCATTGAAGAAAGATAGCTAGTCTCAGAATCAGCAAGCAATCCCTCAGAAAGAATGAATTAATAAGGGTTTACGTATACAATATCATGAAGCTGTTTTACCCCAAATAACCTTCTCAATTCCCCTTTACCCCTGGATAGAAAAAGCATTGAAATAAACAAAGACAAAATGATAAGAATCTCAGAACTCCTTCTATTTCTAATGATATACCGGTACCGTAATCAAAAAGAATTGAATGATTAACACTAAGTCTGTCATTTATGAAAAATTTACCTTTTATCCACACTTTCCATCCTCTCAAAACCTCTCAAAACCTTTGCATCAAGCCCCTTATTCTTTGGACATACACACAAAATTATTGAATTATGATATTGTCATTAACTCATTATACAAGAAAATTTAGCCAAAACTTGTTTATACATGTTCATTGTATATATTGACCTGGTCAAATCAAAGAGATACTCCTCGTCATATCTCACATTCCTTGCAAGTGTGATAGGTATACATAGGCTGAACTTTGGAATGAGGATGCAACTACTTTCCAAACAAGAATGTCACTTTCTAAAGGACAAATGCTTCCTTTATGCAATTTTCATGAATGAAATTATAAGATACTTCTGACAAGTAACCCTAGTGGAATACTCTCAAGCATCTTTAATATTGATTAATCCTCTACCATCTTACATCGGCACTTTACAAAGAAAACTCACAAGACTGAAAACCTAACCAGGGTTGTCCTTTCATCAGGATGCATACCTGGCTAAGATAAGGAACAATAGAGAAATGGATCAATTGATTCTCAAAGGTTATTATGGTACTCTACAGACAAGGTCACAGAATTGGGACCTGGTAATCATTACTGTTCCTTGAATTGGCCTAGGACTATCTATTTTAAACTTGTTTAAGGCTCAAGTGTTTCATATTTGGTTGAATACTATTTTACAAAATTTTTATACAAATCTGAGCTGTATAAAAATAAATTCTTGCCAAATTCTTTTTTTGTTTTTGTTTTTGTTTTTGTTTGGGGGGTGGGGGGGGGGTCTACTGCATGTCTATAGCTATTGTCAGTATTGAGTATATTGATGTGTGGATTGAAGAAGCACAAGATGATGAAATCTATACAGGTTCAAAATCAACAAGTAGAAGTGGAATCCTTGTCAAACCAAAGTTAAAAACAAATAAGACAACATAGGACTACATGTAGACCTAAGCTACAAAGTCATAGGTAGATGCTCCAAAGTATTCAACCAAATGACCACACCCAATTTACTTGAATTTAGGGTCAAGGGATATTAATTTTGTTTAAACCATTTTTCTCAGTTGGTTCTACCTTCAATTTCAAAGGGATGATTAAAAAGGTTCATTAGAGCCTATACGTCATGCCTAACCAGCCTGACCATATATACCTTCAGACAGTACAGTATGTACAGCCATCTTGTTTCAATCAAATCAACTCTACCAAGTCCATGGTCAATTTTCTTTTCTTTCATAACAAAAAGATCGACACTGATAAGTCTTCATAAAGATATATGGATTCTGACTGCTTTCATTAAATTGTTAGGTACTGTAACCGAGTCCCTGGAAGAAGTAGTTTGGAGTTTACCTGCAATGTGACAATATGTTCAAGCAGCATCCATGACTCAACTTACATTATGGATAAATTGTAATTTTGGTTCGAGCTTCCAAATAATTTCTTTGCCTGCACTCTGCAGACTACTCAGTTCTGCTGACCACAAGGGGGTCTGGCATTCAGACTAGTCACGGACAACTGACCTCTACAGGAGGGGCAATGAACCAAGGGCCAGTGTCCAAGGCTGCCACCTCATCATCAGACAAGTTATTTGTCTTTTGAAGTTTTGGCCTGGCCTGTCCAGCAGGGCAGAAACACCTTGAAGAAAGGATACGTCCATTCTTCTCTATTCCATGAATTTAGAGGAAAGGCTGGACATTTATCACCATCTTTCTATTTCCATGTCCAGTGGCATAACTTGAGCATAGTTGGACATTGTGCTGGTTGTTTTCAAAGAGTCAAGCATCTCCTCTTTCACCAGTAGAAAGGACCACCATTACATTTTACATCAATCTTCATAACCTGTGTCCACTTCCAAGGCTAAAATGTGTGGGTCCTGGTAGTCTCCAATTACAGACCCAGGAAGTCGCATGCAGCGCCGCAGAAGCAACCAAGGTCCAGTGTTTTTTTTAATAATTCTATTCATTTTAATACCTCCATCTTTTTGGTGTATAATACTACTTGTATTTTACTATTTATATGTAAGCATTATTCAACCTGCATTATGTTTAAGTTAGAATAAGATAAAAGCAATGAAATACGATTTTGTACATACTATATAGTGACTATAAGAAGCAAGAATCGGAATTAAAAAAACAAGTTCAAGTCAAAAGGTTCACTTTTATGTAATGGTCAGGAATGAGGAATCTACAGAATATATTTTCGTAAGTTTTACAATGCATATGCACTCCACACATATCTGTTACATGTTTTGCTGTTTTAATATTGGTTATGTGCCAACAAAGAGGTACCCGGCCCAATGACCCTTTGTTGATTTTGTTTCATTTATCTATTTTCTTTATTTCAACTCTGCAAATTGCAAAGTTGAAACCTTAAAGTTCCAAAGAATGAAAAACATTATTGTACAATTTAATAAACAATAAACTACCTTCTATTAATTTAGTTTTTATTACATTTTGGTAAAGAGTCTCAATAAACAGGTTGTATAACCTTCTGACATTTCTGTCAGTGCGATTAGGAACAGGGACCTGGTAGTGCCGTATGGCAAGCCGTTTTGAATTCGTGATATCAAGAATTCGATTTCGTGATATCAAGAATTGATTTCTTGATATCAAGAAATATGTTTAAATGATAAAACGGCTTGCCATAGTGCCGCATTAAACAAGAGTCAAGAAAGAGCTAATCAGAAGACAAGCAAAACCTTGAATGCCATAACAGCCACACAGGAGAAGGAAGTGTTATTGCCAATATATTTAATTTCAACAGACAACTCCCAACAGGGCCAACCTGTCTGGACTTTGAGACTACACACTCATTGGCAATGTCCACTCAAGTGGTCAGTCTGGTCTGGCTAGACCTTGGCACACAGCCAGCAAGTCATTGTACAGCTGCTACAGGACAGGCCTTGCCAAGGTCAGCAAGTCACATGACCAAACTTAAAGGGACACTCAGCTTTTAAAGGTACATAATTGACTCGGCAATGCTTGGGTGCCTAGTTTAAAGCTTTTCAGTACTAGTTTACATGAGGGATTAGACCGCCCTTTATTGGATAAAAACATTAACACCATTCAATCAGGGTACCAATCAGCTTTTCCTGCAGTTTAATTCAGCATAAATGTATACCGGTAATCATATATGCAATACAGAGAGATGTTTTAAAAGTTTTGAATGTATTGAATCCCCCCTTTTTGAGCTGAATTAAATTTAAATGTGGGCATATATGACATAGGCCACATATTTGACATAAGTATATTTTCTTAATTTTGACGACATTTTGCTAACATCATACCTTGCACTGAATCCATGCTAGATGTAAATAAGCAAAATATGTATTTGTTACATTTACCCCCTACATGTAAACATTTCTATCATTATCAATACAACCAAAACCAAAATACTTCTCCTTCAATGACAAAAGCTAAACCACAACAGGAGACTGATTATCCGCTATCATAGGTCTTCTAATCTTCCCTTCAAAGGGGCAAGGTTAATCCCCTATGCCAGCCCATTCCATATCAGAATGTCACTCAATCTGACCCAATGGTGATATCACATTCTGATAATTATACATTATCTAATGAGTGCTCCTTGGAATGGAGCAGTAGTCAGACAGCTTACAATTACAAACTATGATACAGCAAAACCAACATGAAGATAACCATGGGCTTATCAACATTCACTATCTTGGCCTAAATTTTCCCTTGAAAAAGTACAAGGCATTATGGTGTGATCATAAACAAACATCGATGCATAGCTTTATAGAAAAATACTAACTGACAAAGTATCTACTCATAACTTTCAAACCCCAGACAAAAATTGTATCCAATTAATCATACCAGTATCTTCATTCTTACCATGCATATCATTGATCTGTAGTGCAGAATTATTTGTTACTATGTATTGTATAGTTATTAAAGATTAAAGGAGAGGTGATACTTCCATTCACCATGTTTACATTGTTGAAATATACAGTCTGTATTTGAAGACTACTAGCTTCACACCTTGATGCATTAACGATGATAACGTGTGACCTTGTCATGTAATCTCAAGCTATCTACATGAATGTCCAGCCTGGCATTTGACCACAACCCATTATCAAATAATGGGCTGTCCAGTGCCGGTCAGTGCTGTGTATGCCAGGCCATTGTGACCAGACAACCAAGGTCAGATGAGAGATCACTTGACCAAATGATGCTTCCAAAGTTTCCATCCATCTTGACCAGAAGAGGATGACCCCTTATGCAATGTTGTTAAAATATGGGGAATTGTTACTTTCAGTTCTGATTTCTGGAAATGATTGGAAAGCAGACAAAAAAATCCAGCTTCATTTCTACATTAGGTCAAAAACTGCTATTTTTATATACAATATCAAATTTGTATCATCCAAGTTACATTTTGGAATATAAAGTACCTGTCCATATTCAATGGTGGGAAAAATTTCTGTTAAAAAAAAAACATGCCTTTAAATTAATTTGCAATAATATAGGGACATCTGCCCCCTCCTTATCAATGCCCCTGCTATTATTCATGACATTTACATGTACCCTTTTCTTACCCTTTTCTTATTCTTTTCTTATCTCCCATCACATCCCTCTCTTTGAATCAATACTAATTTTACTTTGGGGAAGTCTTCAAAGTATTTTTCTAAACTATTCTGGCTAACTGCTTTACATGTAAACAATC
>BEXV01000785.1:102061-116710 GCA_003118195.1 Hemicentrotus pulcherrimus | reverse complement strand
CATTTTAAAATGATAAACCCTATTCAACAAAAACAGCTGGGAAGACATCTAGCCTATCAATTATCCTCTAGTGACCTTCACAAATACTGGACACAAGGGGCTTGTGAGCATTAGGCTAGTTCTAATTAGCAAAACCCTTTTTTTATTTTATTATACTCTAAGAAAATTCATAAAAATGCAGTCTTCATGACTAGCTATCAAGACTACAGTATGATGAAAACCCCATAAGATATATAAATAAATACCTAAATTACCCAGAAATAGGGCCTTGCCAAACTCTCTGCAAGTATTGTTTGTTCAACCACTCAACATGAACAAACAATGTATGAATACATAGACTAGCCCTTGTGTTTGTCACTACCCTAATAGGAAACATCTCACCAAGGCCAAGCCTAGCAAACCTGGTTACATAATACCTGGTGGTCATCTGATAGCAAAGCAAGGGCCAGGCCGGACTATTCCATTGTTCAATGTCAAAAGGGGATGAGGAAAACTAAGCAAAATGAGGGAGAGTATGCAATTAGGGATTTTTTATACATTTTTGATAGAGCAAACACTATTGAAATGCCAGAAAACTGAGTAAACTGTAGAGGAGAACTTGTATCCCCTTCACTACTTAAATCACTTGAGTGATTCATTTGAATGGTGATGTAACTTAAACAATACTCAACTATTCACAATCAGTAGATTTTTTTTTTCCTTACAAGATTATGGGGAAAGAACAATAAAAAAAAAAAGGTTTTTAATTTTCACCATGTTATTGACCGGCTGAAACTTAACTATTTTTTATAGCCACATTACACTAACAGATTAAAACATATAGGCCTTTATACAGTACACAGCTACAAAATATAGTAAGTTCTAAAATCAACTGCTATTATTATCACAGCCACGGATTGACTCTAGAATGTCACAAAAGAATCCTACCAAGCTACAAAGTGTATTTTTAGGATCCAAGGCCTGTAAGCTATGATACAATAGGTAGGGTAAAAGAATGCAAATGACTCAATACATGATGGTCAAGCTCTATTCAATATGACCACTGACTAGTGGTCATTTGTTTTCCAGTGAATAACACACTCCCTGCCCTTCACACATTGTTGGATTGGGATAGTGGACAACTGATTAGTGGCCAACTGACCACTACAGTAAATGGTGTGAAAAGAATTTTTCAAATGACCAATAGCTTTAAATACAGAGATTCAGAGAATGACCACTGAGAAAATATAAAAAGAAAATAGCAGTGGAAGAAATTGGTTCCTATAATAATGAGGACAGTAACCTTGGATGCAATTGCCAAACGATATCAACCAGCCATTAAATTTAAAAAGGAAGAAAATGACTTCCAATTTCAATAAAACGTTTGTGGGTGTAAGATGGATATAACAAACGGGACTCTTTATAGGAGCATAACAATAATGTGTATAGACCCTAATTAGAGTTAAGCCCACGTATCTATTGAGTTGTATCATAAAATGCGGAGAAGATGTGACTCATTCAGATGAAAAAAACATAACCCTTACTTAAGTAACAATCCTCTTAATTTAAATGAACTTTGCCAAACTGACCTTATCAAAGTGATAATCTGTCTTTACATCATTTCACCCATTTGCACAGTTGCACACTAAAAACATACTACCGGTAGTGTAAATTTACATAAAAGACACACCTAATCGAAGTTGGTAGAATAAATTAGTCACCTAGTACATACAGGTACATGTGCAGGCCTACCAGTATTACCAGCATTTTTACCTATATTTATATACATGCTCTCCAAAGTTTAACATGTACCCTATTAAACTCATCTGAATTAACAGAAACTTTAAGGTATTGTCTCTTGCATTGCATAACAACCCACTTTCACTTGACTTACAACAGTGAACATTATGGTCTTGTGTTGATCTGTTAATCAACAGTGGGTGCGTTTATCAGGGCTTGCCACTAGATATGTACATATCGTACCCCATCATACCCCACTATAAAACCCCACTATACGATCGTGATTTGCGGGATGTCATGTTTATCGTCTCTTTACGATTCACAACAAAGGTCTTTTCTCTTTGCAGCTGCTCAGCGCTGTTTGACCCGGGAAGCAGTCGGTATCTCAGAGGTCAACTACACACACATGCTTGTACACAGCGAATGGCGCGCACTAGCCTCCGAACCGGGAATTAATCGTGGGAGGTCCGATTTAAATGTGGGGTTCAAAACAGCTTTGTGTTTATCATCTCTCAGAAACGTGATTCTGGCTGTATGTCACATTCAAAACACACCTTTTTGCATTTTTAGATATGCCCATATCTAAGGCCCTTTAAAAAAGGCTTTGCGTTTATCACCTTTTAAATTTGCCTGAAAGACGTTTGAGAAACCTGATTCTAGCCAAAAATGTGGTTGATAAACGCAACCTGTGAGTCTGAACTGGCTAGGGAGGTGGAGGGGCTTCAGTGTATATTTACATGGTCTAACTATTCAGAGCAAGTATAGAAGAAAGACAATTATAATCTAATTTTAAAAGAGAAAGGACTACAGCGAATTGAAAGGATTCCATTTAGATTATATGTATGGAAAGGCTTGGTCTTGCATAGACTCTGAGTTGTTCACTATTTCCAGTCTGAACTGTCAAGACTAGAACAGCTATATTTAAGCAGTAGCCAGCTTTAGAAGACAATGCTTATCGAATGACAACAAGAAGAAAGGAATGGAGAGGCTTTGTTTGGCAGATTCAAGGACAAGATGGTGAGTCTTCTTTTAGAAAACCCTGATCCTCAAAGAAAAGGACAATAGGAAAGCAAGACAAAAGATGGGCCAAGTCATCCACAGTAAGGGGGAGAAACAACCAAACAACACGGACAAACACTAGATACATTCTCAGGAATAAGAGTAACATTAAACAAAGCATCTGACCACCAAGTATTAGACCATGGACTTAGCCTAGGTCTAAGATTACCGGTAGAGGTAGTGCAGTATGAAGTATATGAAACAGGTTTACAGCCTTATTGCTAGGAGGGGGGAGGGGAAACAGATGAAGCATTTCCTACAGTATTCCACATAATTTTTCAACTCTTTGGCTCAAGTCAACATTAATTAATTTCTTAACACAATTTAATATATGGGGCCTAAGTATATCGCCATTTAAGAGCCAGAAAGGCATTGTGGCTGTGCTGCTGTATGTATGATACATGAGGAGTCAATGCCCTCCTTGCTCTCAGCAGACAAACTAAAGGAAAGTCTTAGGAAACACTCTGGGTCAACAGACCTACAAATGTATCATACCATCTGGAAAAATAGACAGTGCATATAGATCAACAAGTTAACAACTACCATCTGGAAATGGGTTAGAACATTTAACGAAAGGGAGAAAGGTTGAGAGTAGAATAGGGTGAAAATAAAGACAATAGGAAAGGGTGAGAAAGATGTAGAAATACAGCAACACATGATTCCACATATCCAATTGACAACTAGCCACAACATAATTACAAGTCACAACTCATAATTACTCATACACAGAACAAAAATTAATTGGAAAATAAAATAAAAACAGAATATGGAACACAAACACTGACAACCTACGAGAAAAAAATTCCCCGATATTGAGAAAGAACAAAGTTGTATGATATCAAAGACAATTCAAGCTACTAGAGATGACTGAACATGAATATTCATAATTGTGACTCAGTCTCAGTCAGATGAACTAAAATTAGCCTAGTTGTAGAGGTCTAATCTCGTTCTCAGAATCTTTTCCTCCCGAGCCGCTTTCTGTAAAGCTTAGGCTCTAAGCACAGACGCTTAGTACAATACTCACACACAACAAATGTGCTCTACATGCATGTGTACTGTATGTGCAACGGGCAATGTTGATGAATTTTAAATTTCGTTATTAAAAATGTAGCATGCGAGAAGTCATTCTTAAGCTAGCTCTCAATAAACTTCTTTGTTATTAGCCAACGTAATTCAGTGTGCATTAGCATTTGAATGTTGTAATATTTTACTCAATTTTAAGGTTGCTTTAAATGATTACCGGTGGCATATACGTAATGTTTGAAACCAAATTAAAAAATATCCCCCAAAATGTAAGCCAAAAAAAACAAACATAACACTTGTTACCTGCAGGATTTTGTCACATTCACTGTATCTTACCTTCAAGCATCATGCCCATATGAAGACATTTCTGAAAGCGGCAGTACTGGCATCGATTCCTTTGTGCCTTTGTCACTTCACATTGTCCATTTCCCACACATGTGTACACACGTTTGTTCTGAACTGTCCTTTTGAAGAATCCTTTGCACCCTTCACAAGTGATTATGCCATAGTGGAGCCCTGTGGCTTTGTCACAGCATATGCTGCAGAGCATCAGGGACTCATCCTCATCTGAATTGCTCTCTTCACTGTGGCCTTGACTGTCCAGTCCTGAGGACTTGAGGGATGCAGCATCCCCCTCTGATTGAGTCCGTAGCTTTGGGTCAATGTTTGCCTCTCTCAAGAGATGCTGGGTTTGGAATGGAAGGTGAGGCGGGAATGGGAAGTGGGTTGGAGTTGTAGAGGTGGAGATTCCCGGACCAGCCGAGAAAGGAGAGAAGAGGAAAGTACCCGCTGTCATAGGTGACGGCAAGAAGCCGTTCGAAACCGGCGTCGGAAGAGATGTGAGAGGTGACATCCTTGGGGTTGTACCCGGTGAGGACATTGCAGAGAATGGACTGAGGGTTGACATCGGTGACTCTACCCTGGTAATGTGAGGTCCATGATGGCTCTTCAAGAAGAAGCTGTCCTGGGTCCTTGGGGGCATCTGCTGCTGGTTCGGGACAAGGCTTGGGACGACCAAGAGGGGCGGCGGAGGCATCATGTGATGCGGAAACTTTCCCATTCCCATGTCAAAGTGACCTGGTTGAATATGTATGTCCATGTCTGCAGAGGACCTGCAAACGTTGTTCTGGCTCTGTGCTTCTGGTGAAAAAGAGTCTTTTTGTGCTGCTGAAGGTGACAGAACTTCGAGGTCACTGCATCTGCTGCTATTGTTGTTATTGTTGTGAAATGTTCCTCTCCATCTCTTGGAGGGTGGAAGCTTCAAGACCGAGGGATCTTCTTCGTTGTTGTTGCTGACATCACTTAAAGGTGAAAGATTATTCGGAGTTAGGGGTACCTCAGAAATATCCACCATCCTGGCTCAACCTATAAAAAAAAATATCACAAAATCAAAGAAAAATTGTCAGAATTTACTTACCAAGTATATCTTTTCAACAATAACAGGTGAAGCGTTGAAAACAAAGCACAATCAAATAACCCAACAGGTTAATATCTTCCCATGTTCCAATCACCTGAAAGATCAAAACAAGCGAAGGAAGCAACCATACAAAAAAAAATATCTCAAATTAGACCACATAACGCCTCTATTCTGCAAACAATTTTTTATACATCTTGAAAGTTTAAGTGCTGTATCACGTCATTCATTATCCCAACTCTGAAAGAATAAAATAGTTAAAGCTAGTGGTTTGGCAGCCTCAAAATAACCTAACCCTTCTTTCTTTCTCGACACAACAAATTCCAGCACACCAGTTTCTCATAAAATCATCCTGGTAAGATCATTTGATCAAGGAATATGAGAATTAGAGCATGAACAAAGACCATTATCATTGGCTTCTGGAAGTAATTTCCAAAATAAATCGGAAAGAAAATATTTTTCCCACCAACAATACCTGTAATTTCCCCTCTAAAGAATAAGTTATCCCCTATATTTGACAGTCGATGAGGTACCAATCCACCCCACACATACTCAAGCTCAATAATCATATTTCACTATATTAATTTCTCACTCTGAATACGGTGACCACAATCATTAGCAGTACAATATGATGGAGTTACAAAGTCCACTCGCCGTCCCCGTCACGAATTCCAAAACAGGAAAAATAAATTGATCTAGTTTCATTCTCTTCTATTTTCAAACACCTTTGTCATCGCCTGTTTCACAGTACCCCATGTGTTTTGCAAGGGGCAGACATAAGCTTCACAAGTTCAGGATCATGCGTCGGGAGGAGAAGCTTGCTTGGGAGTTATTTCTTTCTTTCTTTCTTTCTTTCTTTTCTGCCTGACCCGACAACCTAGTTTGTTGTTGTATATGAAAACACTAGTACCGCGCTATATCTATATTTGCGACAAGCTCTCTCCTTTTCCTCTCAGAATGTCAAGTTCGCGGCAATGTCAATGAACTGCGTCAGCACCCGCCCTGCACTCCCCGTCTGCAAATCCCCCAGATTCTGTCGCTTCAGAAGCCAAGAATGTCCGGCCATATTCCGCCATATGAGCTGGTCGCAAATGAAAACAATGTGGTTTGGATTTACAATCTAGCCAAATGTTGTCGCGAGCAATATCTGATTCTGCTTTTCTTTGATCATTCTGAAACTAGATGCAACTGGACGCAAAACGCTCAACACGACAGCACAAAGATGCGAAACAGGTGCGCGTAAATATCTTGCTTTCAAACAATAGAATTTGCATGCGGTATATAATTCGTCATTATAATCGCAACAAATATGGACTAGACAAAGTCCTGGCATAGATTTTGAAAACAAAAGCCCTGGAAAAACAGAAAATGAAATATTTGGATGATTATTTACGGTATTTCCGCATTTCAATCGTTTTTTAAATGATGGCGGTGGTTTGCTAAGAAATATTCAGCAACGAAGAATCTGAGAATCCTAATGTCCTTTTGTATCGTATTCACATGATCACTAGGCCTATGTTTCTATTTTAAGGATTGTCGCGGTTTGTACTCGAATCAAGCAATCAGGGATAAATCAAATTGAACTTGAAAGGAAGGAAAAGTGACTTTGTCTTCTTAAAAGAGAAAGGTCTGCTGCTGCGGAAAGCCTTACCAAACAACTCAAAGTTCACCCAGAGCCAATGTCCTACGAAACTAAATAAGTGCGCCATCACCGAATTTTGAGCTATTATAATGGTTTTAAAACGCAAGCAATCACAAAAGGGTAGATATACATTGAAGCTGGTTCTTACTTCTCAGAATTCATTTTTATATAAGAAAACGAATTTGAAAACAAAACAAAGATTAAATTACCGTTTGCGTAAAGAAAAAAAATGCTATAGATTTAACTTTTCCTTCGCAAAATATATGGTTAAAACTAAAAAAATCTTCGATGAAAAGGAATGTATCGAAAGATAATTAATATGGGGAATTAGCAGGTGAATCTGGGGGTGATTATTACTGTCTGATTCCCTGCTGTCACGTTAAAAAGATTGTATTCCACCGCTATATGTTTACAATATCAATGGATCAATCGTGCATAGTTTATTTATTTAGTTTTTCATGAATAAACAATCTAATCAAATAAACATTCGTCCAACAACAACAAAATGAAAATAGAGATTAATTGATATCATCTGCATTGTATACAAAATGTTACACTTTACAATATAAAATTGAAAATGAAAACTCTTTAAATGCCAATAAAATTGTATATGATGGCTTTGTGAAAGAAAGTTCCCAGTTCGATGAAATATTAATTGTTATGGAGAATAGTCATATTGAAATTATACAATGCTATGACCATACATCAATGAAATCTCTTCCATTTATGCGACATTTATTTTCGTCCTTCTCTTTGTTTTTAAGTCATTGGCTTTGCAAATTTCGGGGGAAATTTACCGTATACATCTAGGCATAGTCCAATTTTCAAATTCCATTTTAAAAAGTGACGTTTCTGTCAATTAATTAGATTAGGACTACTTGCAAACGTATGTTATTAAAATATATAAATGCAACTCCAAGGAAACCATATTATTAATCATGCAGAGTCCGAATAATATCAAAGTCGAAAAGGGAATAAAAACAAGATGTAACACATAATAAAATGGAATCATCTCGTAAATATTTGAAAAAAAGATATTGAGGAACAATTATTCTAGAACAATAATATAGACTATCGGCATCAATTAGAAAAAAGGTATAGTATATATCGGCAGACTCCGGTTTAGTGACATGGAAATAGTAGCCTAGCCCTAAATTCAATAACAAATGTTTTGCTCTTAAGTATAAATAATTGATATGAGTGCAATAATTGAAGAGCTATTTCTCTTTCTCCAGGAGAGTATGAGTGAGTTAATGATGTACATGTATCTGAGAGTCGACCAAATTACAGAATTATATTGGCACTTGAAGCAAGCGTAACGCGGATAGAATATAAAATTATCATGCAATCTTCGCGCGGCTATTTTAAAGACGAACTTCAGCGATTGATAGATATAAAAAGGGGTAAAGTGCCTGAATAATCCCACAACAATTGAAGAAATAATAAAAGTAATTCAATCAAAACAATCAATTTAGGGCTCGAAGTGAAAATTTGGTGATGGAAAATCGGTACTTCAATTCTGCGAGCCCGGCTCCACCTCCTCCTTCCAAACCCGCCGGGTTCCGAGCGGTGAGATTCGGAGTTTGCTCAGCGCGCGGGGTACAGCGCCGCCAAGGGGGCTGGCTGGAGAATGAGGTGTGGGGCGGTGGTGGAAGTGGGCTGGAGACTTCCCCCTCCATACGGGGTAGATTTGAATTACTTGCACAATTCAAATTAAACGTTGATTAAATGTTATTTCCAAAACTGAATCATTCAACACCTGCACTGATCAATCAGAGTCGTTATACACAGAATGAGTCGTCATAGTGGTGGAGAATATGATGAAAAAGCTGATGTAGTTTTCGTGATAAATCGAGTGACTACACAAATAAAAACTTATCTAATAAAGTAAATCAAAACATATCTAATCAAGTTTTTAAAAAATATTACCTTCAAGATCTATCGTGTCTTGACGTTAAAACAATTTACTCTTTAAGAATTGCCTCCCCCGTGTGCTCATAATTATGCCTATTCATTAAGAAAAATATTACCATTAAACATAATCTATGTTTGAAGTAACCAAATCATCAACATTTTATAAACAACACAGCCAATGTTTACAACTGAAAGACATATGTTTTACGACAGGAACTTCAAAATATAAAAATGCGTGCAGTGTCCGTCCGACTAATAACGGATCTTGTCAAAGTCAATCCGGTGTTTCGTTGTTATTGTTTCAAGCTTTAAATTTAAAAAATATATATGATAAGGCAACGTAAAATAAATTTAAATCACCAAAAATGCATGGTTACTAAGTCGATAAGATTTATCATGGAATGATCAATTTCAATTTTTTATTTAATTTTGTTTTTAAAAAATCATTATCATTATTAATTCATAGTAAATCCATGGTCTGTATACAACATTAGATTCCTGGCATCTTAAATTTCTATGTTTTTCAAACAAATTAAGAGTCGCTTTACCTGTAAATATAGCTGACAAAGAATCTTATTTCATCTAAATCCAGGCTAGGCTCAGTCACAAGATCACCTCTTAATTTGCAGTCGACAACAAAATATGAAAATTATACTTGCTGCTCATACGATATTATTTTCTCCTCCTGAAAGCGATTTTAGTTGTAAATTTGGCTGAAAACAGACTAAAACCACATTTCTTAGAAGTAGGTAGGAAATGAACAGAAAATTGAATCACAAAATTGAACTCAATGCCAAGTCCACCAACACAAGCTCGCGTACAGAAAGAGAAACATGAAGTAAAGTCGACGGTCATTCGCTCACAAAGCAGGCCTACCAATGTGTTGTGTGCTTGCTAGCCAAGTTAACTGACCAGTCTTAATCAAAAGGCTGAATGAAGCGGTCGAGCAAACATCTATTACGTCATCGCATTTTGCGAAGCGCGACCTTGAGAATGAGTTTAGTTGACCATTCGTGTGCCCGGAGATTTTAGGCTTCATTTCAGTATTTCTATCATAGGTTTAGGAGGTATATATAATTATACTTTGATTCGTGATATAGAAATTCAGTATCTTAATGAGGAAGACTTATAAAATACTGACATCAAAAGAATAAATCCATAAATAACATTAGGATTTAGACCTGGATTCACACCGTCGATTGACGGACTTTGTCGCCGCGAGCTTCGGGCGACCTTGGACTCGCTTCTCTGGCGACTCCAGCTGAACACTGGGCGGTCGTGGAAGCTGGATGGCGCTATGACACTTCTTTTCACCGGCCGATAGAACAACAGAACCAAGAGAAATGCAGAAAGATAAAGATGACCAGCCAAAAAGGAATAAAACATCAAAAACCGTGAAAATATCCTACATGATGCACGTCAATTTATTACACGTTTCGTGCATTACGGATGAAATAAATCGTTTGACATTTCGGTAGCATAATTCAATTTTCATGAATAACCCCGGTATAACTAGTACAACTATATAAGGAAGGACAACATTTATATGCTATCATATCGCAAAATAATTCACAAATAATATTAGCCTGTAGCTGAGATAAGATTACCTGTCGGTTGAGCCTATGTATCCTTTCCTGTTTGGAGAATCCACTTTGAACACTTGATATCACAAAAACAATGACATATATTCCAGTATTTAAGAAGGCAAATTCCAAGGACATAAGCTCGAGGAGACCGTGGCTGCTCGGCGTCGCGTTCAATGCCAAAATGCTCGCGCTCAGCTCTGGCGTACCGACAGCACTGAGAGGCGATGCTCCGCGATATAAGCCGAGTCGGTACAGACATGTAATGCGGACTAGATGATGAAAGACTAGTCAGCTTTAGTCGAGTTCAAGTTTCCTCGGTCGCGCGGTCATTACACCGCCTGCACTCTCTGTTCACTGTGCCGTGCAAACATTCACCAGCACAGAGGGGGAGAGAGAGAGGGAGAGAGAGAGGAGAGGGAAAAGGAAAAGAGAGTCTGAGCAATGAAGCCCTCTATCCTCATTTACCTTTCTCTCTCCGTCTGTTTGCGTGTATCCAGCACACGTGCGTTAATCATACGACGAGGTAGATTCTTGTCTGTTTTGGGAATCAGTCAGAGGCAGGTTGGGAGAGAGATCGGAAGAGAGTTGAGAAGAGAGAGTTGGAGAAGAGAATTGCGATTTATAGTGTGGGCATGGACCTACAACAAAATAATAGGTCCACGATGTGGGGAGGGGTGTAAAGGAGAGAGTCAGAACGACGGAGAGATAATTATAGAGAGAGAGAGAGAGAGAGAGAGAGATTATGGACGATGATAGGTAAACAGAGAGAAAGAGAGAGACTGAGAGGAAAATTATGTGATCTTATGGAGGGGAGAGGAGGAGCAACAGTCAAAAAGATGGAGAGAGAGAGGTAGAGGCTGAAATAGAGAGAGAGAGAGAGAGAGAGAGAGAGAAGGGGGGGAAGTAGAAATAAACAAATAACTGAATATGAAGAAAGGGATGACAAAAGGAAAGGTGGATGGTGGAAGCAGTGTAGATAAAGAGGGAGACAGAGACAGACAGACACGGAGGGTGGGGAGCGAAAAAAAGGATGTTGAGCAGGCGAATAACTAGGCTATGAATACAGTCCTTGTTATCTATGCCCTGTCGAACGCAAAGTGCACGAGCTAATCACAATTCATAAGCGGGTTAGAGAGAGGAGGAGGAAATTTCGACTGATGTTTGACTGTCTTCTCTGCCCACGTGATCAAGTTGAATGACCACCAGATTTTGGCTCTGACCTTTTAGCGAAAAGCTTCCCGGCCCCAAACTAATCAGAACGAAATCACAATTCGCCTGAACGCAAGGCTAGAATCTGGGTCAAGCAATATTAATAATGCGTCTTGTTTTAACCGTCGTTCTTTCCCTATCGTCCTTTCCCCTTTTCGATATACACGGAAACGGTATAATTTTAGCTCTTTCGATGAAACAACAAGCTCTGTTTATAGACGTATTTCCCTTCAATACAATGAACCTTCCACGTCATAAGCTATGTTGATATTCTCGCTCCAAAACTCTTGTCATTATATTCACAAAACCATCAAGTAATGCTTTGACGGTAAGTCTAATAACATAATGATAATATCTCTTCTTTGTAGCGATTCCTAGTGTTATTGTACGAAGCATTTCATTAAACCTTTTAGTTCTAGTTCATTTTATTTCTTCTTTCACAAACATTAATTTGTACATAGAATTCCAAATAAAGAAACTGGAACAGCATAATAACATAATTGGAAGCGCAATAGTAACGTTCAACATACAACTCTTGTTATAAACCTACTACAGAAATTCTATTAAAAAAAAGTTACTTATGTAAGATCATGTGCTGTGCATGAAAGAAAGAGGAGACCTTATAGAAGCTGGGCTTGTTAGAACAAGGTCCCCAAACAGAACCTTTATTGATTATGACAAATCATCGTCTTATTATGATAATCAACAAATATACTTTTGTAAAAGTAGGCCTCCTCGTGAACACGAACCTTATTTTCATATAATAGTCACCATTATTGCAATTATTCATCTTCCCGTATTTTTTAAATCATTATTATTATTATGATCAGTCTTGTTATTATGATTAATGTTTCGTTATTTCTTAGTGAAAGATTAATATGATATTGATTACTAATAGTGATGTGTTATCAAACAATACACGTGGCAACCGTTCAGTCGTTTCAATTCTTGAAGCTGAATATTGAAATAATTTTTTTTTAAATAAGTGAGGACAAAATATTGAAATGATAGCTAACACAATATGAATAATGTCGCATAATGATGAAGTGGATCAATTAGCTTGCGACTACGAATTGACCTCATGACATTATTCATTATTCAGTAAAAAGGATTTGTACAAGTAATTTTTTTAGCTAAATCACGTTGGTGTATGGAAGTTAATCCTGTGATAACATCCGATCGATTCCAGCTTGTTACTTCGTATCAAATGTATATTTTTAAATCTTAATTCCTGTAAGATTATCTTGATGTAAAAATTGCATTTCCCCCAACAAAGGACTGCCGGATGTAAAGGGGCGTCTTTAAGTAGGATATGGGGTTTGGGCCGGATCTTTCTTGTTGTTTGTTTGTGTTTTTTGTCACAATTTGATTAGGATTTTAATGCTATTGCACAGTTTTATTTTGTATTAATTTGAATTAAATTACTATTTCATTTAAATTACTCGTGTATTACTTGTCGTTCCTGCATTTATTGATTTTGCTCAACAAAGCGATCGAGCTGGACGTTTACACAGAATAAAAGTACTAGGTGACGAATAATACTCTAATCCTATAATGCCATCCCAATTTGTAAAAAAAAAATGTCTCGTTCAAAAATAACAATTTTGTTATGTAAAGTTTGTTCCATTACTGTTAAATATCCTGGCTCCCATCTTAAAATTAAAAATAAAAACAACTATTGATATCCGATATAATATCGAAAATGAAACTTCTCGAGAATAAATAAGAACATAGCAAGCAACATCCTCGAATCTTCAGGGACAGATTTTTTTTCGGGGGGGGGGGGCACAGAAGAGTGTCAAGTTTTTCCTGTTGCCATTGCAGGACTGGTACTTAGTCAACTGTAAGAGCACTTTCCTATATCTAAAGCAAAATTTCGATATCACAATTCATGTATATGTAATTAAAATTAAAGACATGGGTCTAACCAGCAATAAGAGTATTCTTTTTAAGGACATACTTAACAAGGCCTCTGTAACCATTTTCAAGTTTTTCCTTTCTCACTTTTCAATTTAGTTATAAATTTATTATGTCAAATTTGCTTGGACAATTAAAGGTACGATTCTATTGTGTTATATTATATGTATTGTATTATATGTGTGTGTTTAAAGGGATCCGGTAACTTTGTCTCAGATTCTGAAACAAAACTCTGGATTTAGCTCATAATGCAATGACAATTATAAACCTTTAGGTCAGTCAGGAACCCCATGACTTTTACAAGCCGATCGCCTGTCTGATTATCAAGATATTTATGATTGGAATAACAAATTTTGAAACCGTTCGCCTGACGGTTTTCATAACACTACAGTTTATTGGGGAAAATGAGTATGGTAAAACCGGTCACTCAAAGATTTTTACTTTTTTGAGGCACTTCTTGATTATTTTGAAGCGCATTTTTTTAGGGCTTCAATATTACACTATATCACAGACACTGATAACACGTAGGGCCGTGTATCTCAGATTTAACATGGTTAAACGATCCCTTAAAAAAATATATATCTGCAAATGGAAAATAAACGGACAGATATGGGAAAACCTAACTAAAAGGTAAATACGATAAACACGATATTTCTACATTATTGACATTAATTGGGAAAACGATAATAATATTGCATTATATGATAAGATCTATGCTCCTAATAGTTGAAGAAACATGGCGGTAGAAGGGGATCTATAAAGGCTCGAAAACATCGACATGAACTAAAATGTGCAAGACTAGTATGGATATGAGTGACGCCTGCAAATTTCAGCTTTCCATGACTTTCTGATGATTGTCTGGAGACAGTAACGTAATCTATGACGTAGCTGTGGTCGCCATGAGTGATGATCATGATTACAAGTTTTACCTGATTGTGTAATTTTTGTCGCGATTGTAGGTCTGGCTGTTTACATACATACATACAGAAACACTTCTGCGGAATCATCTTTAGGAATTGATTGCGCCATTCAACTCAGACCAGTCATGTATTCATCTATCGGGGGGAGAGGGTGGGGTTTGTAGACAGGGTGCATGCCCTTGATCGAATGGCGACAGAAAAAGAGAGATATAGAGATAAATAAGGGGGAGAATCAGGGGGGGGGGG
>BEXV01000785.1:69116-81521 GCA_003118195.1 Hemicentrotus pulcherrimus | reverse complement strand
TAAAAAAAAGCCCCAATCTGTGCCGCAGAAGAAAATAACGCCATTCGGATGGAGAAAAGCGGAATACGGAGGGGGAAACCCACCATTTGTGCAAAAATCGGACCTGTCATGTGTCTAAGCTTCATCTACTACTGTAACAAAACATACGATATTTTTGAATGGTTTTTAAAAATATTATTGTATGTTTGGTGTAAACTCGCATTTTTAATCTTTGGACTTTTTGACGAGATTGAATAAAACCTAATATGAACTGAACTGATTTGAATTGAATTGAATGATTGTTTAAAAAATTCTAGTGAAATTCTATGAAATCAGCTTTATTTATTCAATCATACTTAATATTTATTTTCGATCTATTGCATCTCATAGAAATATTGTTGAACTTTACTTATTTACCAATCTTCTAAAGAAATGCCCCCCTTAGTGCTCCATGTTTCCCCTAAAGCAAGAATTGCATTGGATACGCGCTTTATTTTGTTCTGATATGTTATTCATATATAATTGCCGGGAAATAATTATTATTTTAAATTTAGATACAAAATCATATCTCTTTGAGTATGGCAAATCTTTATCCCTATCGGCGTCCCTCTACATTCAAAGTTACCTATCATAAATAGCATCCATGCAGCGCTCTAATATTTCTCGACGTTATATTAAATCATTAATCCGGTTAGATTACACATTTCGCAAATTAGATGAAGGTATATCTCATCTAATGATGATGTAGAGGAGGTATATTGGCATCCTTTTTTGGTGAAATGCAGCAGCAATAACTTCATTGGCCATGCTGGTGTCATGGCGACTACCATAGTATTCGTCCGCGAGTGAAAGGGTTGTTTGTTCGTGTTCTATTTAACCAAATACGATCCGACAAACGAAAGAAGAAAAAACAGAAAGAAATGACAGTGTGTAGATCAAGAGAGGAATATAGAGATATGATACATACACCGTAGTGATGGAGAGAGTAGGGAACTAGGAGAGGATTATTTGTACAGGGAGACTGCAAAGATCTAGATAGGCGCGCAGTACAACAACAAAAAACAAAAGAATTAGAAAATGTAAGCGTTGTTCAAACAATAATATTGTAAAATGAAGTATGTGTAGAAAACCATTTAAACAGCTTTTATTATACATTAAGAAAGCTTACAAGATGGAAAAAGCAGAGAGATCATGTGAATAAAGAAGAACTAGTATGAAGGCAGCTATTACTACAAATGACATGCAGTGACAACACAATTAGAAGAGAACAGAGGAGGAAAAACCTACGGGCACTGTCGGGAAAACATTACAAACACTAAAACAAAATGAGATCGGATATCTCGGTCCTATTGCCAAAAGTAAATTGGTAATAAGACACGCTGAAAACCTAATTTCTGGAATGTCATCTACATTTCTTAAACAGAAGTACACCTACAAGATTTATCGACGGTGCTGTTCTCATTGGTGTCATTACGATGTGATTTGTCAATGAGTGTTGGTGCGTATAGTCAGAGCTCGCGCAAGGGTATACAGAGGTTGTGCAGCACATGGCAAGGGTGTAGAGATAGTACTAAATGCTATGTCAATGAGAATTCAGCCGCCATGATGTATTCTCCAAGCAGCTATAGATCCAGATGATTTGGAACAATCCACGAATCCGACCGAATCGGGCAATTATCGATTTAGGTTAATGGGGCAAGGAGCTATCTCTCCTACCACAAGACTTTCATTCCTCGCACGTATAAGTCGCCTCAAGACACGAGTAACATCGAGCAAAAGTAGAACGATCAAGTAGAGAGACCTTAAAGCTAGCTCATTAACCTTCTTCCCGAATCGGGGTTGAGCTGTGAAACCGGTAATCTCAAGGCGATATGATATAGCTTTCGTCGAAATTCGATATTGAATCTGGGAATCTGGATTGATGGTGAAAACAGAAATTGTTCCTTGCGCGTACCTTTCCTTCTCTCTCTCTCTCTCTGCCTATCTGTATTCAAATGCGTGTGCGAGTGTCGCCGCGGCTCCCTTCGCCGCCAGAACATGCACCGTTTGGTCATGTTACGTACGGTAAACTTGTAACAGTATCTGTAATTGGTTCACGCACTTCATTACCCCCATTTTTGGTGACTGAAAACAAAACGGGTTACAAACATACGATATCAAAATAATGCTAATTGTCTTTCCTTCCCGGGGTAATGTTATGAGAGTGTGCTAAATCATGTTAGATATGTGACAGGCATGAAAAGCATGATGGCCGAATGTAGTTTGAGCCACACTATCAGTCAAACTTGATAACTTAATATTTAGGCTACGCTATATCAAAACGTGTTCATTTATAAATGTATGTATGTATGTTTGGTGTATTGGAGAGAAGATTTTGTTTTCTGATTATGAAAGAGGTGTCTAACAGTTTTTAGCTTCATATTTAGAGGTATCGTGGTCTAGCAACTCGAGCAACTTACGTGGTGTTTATGTTCACTTTTAAATATCCAATATCATTATTATTATATTGCCCTTTCCTATAGAAGTGTTATAATGCTATGGAAAAGAGATAATACGAAAGTACAACTCTGCTGTCATCTTGACAAAGCTTTTGAAGTTCTATAACAGCAATCGATGCTAACTCCAATTTTCTGGCAGCCCACATGACAATCACATCACGATCAATTTTTCTCCAGCGTATCTTAAAAATTGAAATGCTATCGTCTGTTTTGTGTCAGTTCCTACATCGAGATCGTCAGAGACATTACGATGTCTAATCAATCGACGTCAATCATCGGCTCGTGTCACTCATTGAGGGATTCGAGGAGGCTAGAAGTTTGTGTATGTCCGAACGATAAACGACTCATAAAAACACGCGACGACTAATGAGAATTTCTGTTTTGAGAGCTTGCGTTGACAGTCTTATTTGTCTCGATATTTGATGAATCCTACATTTGCGTCAGCCTCTTTTTCTTCCACTTGAACCCTCTATCTAGGTATCGGTAGATGTATATATATATATATATATATATATATATATAAGTATACTATTGGGTTCGTATTTTCTTAAGGTAAAGTTAAGAATGAAGTTATGCAAGACATATAAATAATAGTCATTTCTGAAGACAGTAAATATATTCCTACATCGAATTAATATATAGATGCATATCTATCTGTCAGTCGATTTAATCTGATGTCATCGAAGCCACTGGCCCGCCTCCGTGATCTAGTGGTAAAGACATTGGCATCCTAAGCCAGTGACCCGTGTCCCTGCAGACACATTCGCAAAAAATGTGCAAAAAATCTTCAAAAAGGTAACAGCGATGGGGAACAGTGATTAAAGCTACGCAATTATTATTCTCTCATATATATACAGTGATTTCAATCACATTTTTCTCGATTTATTTACTCTAAACTGTTTATTTAGATCGCCATATTTTTAACCGAAGAAATCGCCAATACTGGTTTCATCACACCGTCTACATAAATGTTCATGTCTGATGTTGACGAGCGTTTTACTTCATGTATTATTATCATATAAATATATATATATATATATATAAATATATATTATTTATGAATATTGTTTGTTCCGGTACAAGCTGTATTAATGTCGCATTATTTTTGCAGTGCATTTAATTTGTGGATCCAAAAAAAGACATAAAAGCATACTGAAACCAAAGTTATGTCGGTGACTGTCTACCGGTCTTGTCGTTCGGCATCTATCATAATCATTTTATAGTCCAAAAAGTTTGACTTAATATAAAAGTAGCAAATCAAAGATGACAATAATTTGCGAAAGATGCATCGCAGTCCTGTCATACAACAAATTGGGTAGATGTAAACATCTATATAGCATATTGTTGACTCCTTGTAGATCAACTGTAAGAAGAAATGCATATTCCAGAGTCTGCTAACACCACTCAAATTAATGCGCGTTGAGAGAGGTGTAGTCGTAATGTCATGTTCAGCTGTACTCTTACTGTTATCATGATGAATTATAAGTAAAGAGACGATAAGCAACACACTTGAAAGTTTCTTTTCTTGCTTTGATCATGACCATTATAAAGAAAAAGAAATGGTACAAAATACTAAGGAAAAATCAGGCATTTGGTAAAATGTATTCATTGAACAGGATATTATTACAGCAACTTCTAGATATATATGACATTTTGTGTGTGTATATATATTCAAATATATATATATATCATATTAAGATATTCTGATACATACATTTGAAAGGCAATATTTTGTTTTCTACAAAGTCGTTCGTAATTTTTGTTTAGAAAGTTAGAATCAAGGGCTCATACAAAGTGTTAAAAAAGATTGAACACAAATTATCAAATGAAATTGTCTTACGTGGTGAAATAAACCAGTGCATCCTACTTTTATATTTTCTAGTTATTTCAATTGAAATGAATCCTCATATCCACAGAAAATTCTATAATTCTTGGAGTGAATTTCATGAATTTAGGCTAAAGACACGATAACCGATTTACGTTGGCGCCCATGCTGTAATATGGTATGGTGTTTCATCGACATTCAATACTAGCATCTGATATAATGTCCACTTAATATGCAAAGGTCGAGTTCTGGGGAGTGTTTCACAAAGACTAAGATCGGCTTCAGTTGGACTTGAACTATGGCAGGCCATTCATGCCACTGGTTCCTCGAACAATTCCTGGCATTTGTTTCTCAAGGGTCGTACAAATCGTGGTTACAAATCTTTACAAATTTACTTTTGATAGTTCATTATTGAAGTAAAAAATAATATCTAAAGATCATAATTTCTAAGGTTTTTTCCCCTCTAATTTAACACCTGGTTCAAGACTTTTTGAGGGCATCAATCGCATACCATAGTATAAGTCCAAGTCCTAAATATAACTTAAGATAACAATGTAAGTAACCTTTTGTTCCTACAATGAACTATAAAACATGTAAATTCTGTAGATTTGTGACGTCCCTTGAGAGACCGATGGTGAGAGCTGAAACATTTGGATCAAACATTCCTGCCACACGTGTGTGTAGTCCCATATACCTATTTCGGTGTGAAGTACATGTGCTTGCAATAAAACTGAATCAAAATCCTTTAATTTTGGTCATTCCAAAACTTCACCATACGCAGTTATTGTTATGTTCTTTATATTAATTTTACCTCGATAACTCGTAGACAGTTTCTTTTACAATGTAATTGCATGATCAGTACCAAAATTTATCTTTACTAAGAAAAATGTATGATATTTCGTTCTTGATTATTATCATGTAATCTTTGTTCATGGTTAGGCAAAAAGAAAATGTATATTGGATTAAACCTTTTAGATATTCCATAGAAACATTCTTCTTCCTGTTTGACGACGACAAATCATGTATATTCTTCGTAAAACATTATATTCCGATAGGGTCGACATGACTATGTTCACTTAAAAGCGGACACAACCGCATTTTCATGAATAAAAAGTGAATTGTCATGGGCTTGTGGTCTTAGAACTCTTGTAATAATGCCCGGTGAAAGAAATCGTGAGCTACACTATACTTTCTAAACAATAGTCATGACACTTACAACAAAAAACATTATAATGATGTCTTAATACACAATGGAAGCATTAAAAGAGGAGTGGGTTAGTAATCGAAATCATTCAATAAACTTATTTTCGAAACTGAAACTGAATCTCTATTGACACAGTAACACAAAGAAAAGTTTTTGTTTTGTATCCTTTTAAATGGTATATGGTCTTTGCATCTTCATGTAGTCATTTCAGTGGATATTACTTGTGTACATTTCAAGGTGTGTAAATCACGGTGATACAATCAGTGTAAGAACGCTATATAAGTGCCAATATCATATAGTATTGAATTTTATTTTAGCAGTTTGGATTATTACTTTAAAAACTCTATCATATACGCAGTTATATAAAAGATGCTTTCAAAGGAACAATCGTAGTAAATGTGTTTTGTCGTTATTCATCATTCCATTACTGAAACGAGTCGCAAGATTGTGTTTAACTGTCTGTGAAAAAATAATGTTATTTCAACACCTTTTGATATCTTTTAAAAATGGACTGCCTTTCAGATTCTTTTGAAAATGCAAATGTTTGTGACCTTGGTTAGCATGACATAGGGAGACAAGAATTAAGAGACAATACAGTCAAATGAAAGAAACGGATTTCATGCGATCATTCACAATATAAATGAATGTACCATGATTGAGGTTTGTTTAGTTGAGCGTGAGTGAAAATTCATAGTGGGTGTGCATGACGATTAGCGGCAAAGGCGTAGCGTGAGGCCCCTAGGAAGGTGGGGGCGGGGCGGGAGGCAGTGATCTTACTACATGGATGAATACAGAGTATCGATTGAAGGGGTGCATATGCTACAAATAAATAAATACATAAATAAATATGGCCTTGGTAGGGGATCGGGTTAACATTTCTTTCCCTTTCATGTTTCTTCCCTTTTCCTATTGTGTTCTTTTTTTCTTTTACTTTTGAAAGGGGGCATGTGCCCCTATCCACGCCCCATTTGCTTCACCAGTAACTGTAACATTGACACTAGCTCAGATGGAAATATGGCGAACTTGAGAGAGAAAAAGTCAAAGTGAGTTCTATACAGGCATCATGCTGGGCTCATTGCCTTTCATGCATGGAGTACGAATCGTTTTCTCACAAATTTTCAGAGCGGAACCAGAGCCGTTAAAGGTTACAAGGACTCCAGGGACAATGGACTATTTTACCCACTATACCCAGCTAATGACGCTGAATCATCCATTATAACATACAAAAATCATTCGATTGCGTTTAAGGTACTGGTATATTCAAAAACCGAAAATAAAAGCCTTATCCTACACAAACTGCATTTGTTTTAATATGAAATTCATATACACAATGCTTTACTACCTTATATAATACTCCAAATCATATTCTGTAACACTAATTAGTATTCCGTTAACGTTACATCCCAGAATTTTGTGAAATCAACAGAAATTTACGTTAGCTTTGTCTCTTTATATGTAAACAATATAGGCACACTTGACAAAGAAACTTGTCTATGTAAAAGCGGGATTGTTATTATTCACCTAATATGGTTATATATTTAATTAGCCTAGATTGTCAAAAACATAACAAGCTGTTTGTAAAGGGCTTGGAAAGAATGAAGGCTTGGAAAGATTGCAATTCTTTTCATATTGATTGTTTCTAAAGAAATTTGAATACTATAGCTATTTCGGCCGTGGTAAGAAATCCACCTGGCGTGTTTATTTATTTACTCAATTTATGATTAAAGACTCATTGTTGGACTATTTAGGGAGCCGCAAGTATAGTGGTTGCTGCTTGTGATATATTATGCTCTTGTTTTCCGTATTTTCGTATTAATATTAATTTTACAGATGATACTTGTTAATTTCATTCAAGATAAGTAAAAATGAAATCCGCATGTCATTTAAATCTCATTGATTATCCGTGAGAATCAATGAAGGCATAATGGCACGTACCTGAAATCAAAGATGCTTCTATTATTGTCATATGACATTGTAATTTCCTTTCTTGAAGGTCATTATATTCAAAGTATGTGTCATAAGCCTTCATCTTCTTTTTCACATTTGACGATTATTTACTTTTACTTTTATGAAAAGCGTTATCACAATTATATTTACTCTGTTTTTGGTGTAGAAAATGTTTTACAAAAACATTTATAAATTCAGTGCAACAAAAATTGACAGCCCATCTGGGATTATAATCATTTAGGAATGTTGGTATGAGGTCAAACAATTCGATTGCATACGCAAATAAAATGTCATAAGTTATCTTCTTTTTTTTCTCCATCCCCAGCGCCCTGTATACACCGAGGCGCCACAAACACTCGTCAATGTACTGAAATACTCCAAACATGACATAATAAGGCCACTAGTTATAACTGTAATAAAACAATGCTTCACGAAGCAATATATAGTTCAATTATCCTGTGCTCCCAATAGTCTAATATATTTCCAGTATATTTGGGAAGTTTTGAACTTATTGCTGAAAGAACGTGACACGATCGAGAAATGATTCCTAAGATACGTCATTCTTCTAAGCTCATATCTACGCATGATCGTAAAGCACAGTGGGGTGAATACGTTTTAGACATGCTACTTTTTTCCTTCAATTCCTGTAAAATATGTCCAGTTTTTAAATGATTTAAATTTACATTTGCATTTGCACTTCTTGACATTTGATTGAATTACATATAGAATCTCAATAAATATGTTTTAATGCTTGAAAAAAGTTCTAAATCGTTCAAAGATAAGTCAATCATATTTTTTTTCTCATTTTAATTTAATTTTAAATATAATGGTAGCCCAAACGTTGTGCCTTTGTGAAATGTGATTGATTTTTTTATTCGATAGCCTTTTCGCGGTGTTTTAGTGCTTGAACAGTCTACTTCTTTTTTTTTTCTTCTGTTTTACTTTGAAAAAATATCAAACGATATAATTATTATTAAGTGTGCCCTGAGGGAGCTCAAATTCACTTGTTCCCATTTCAATTTATAATATGGTTTTAAATCTATCTAAAATCTTGTATTCAAAACGGTATATCTGGAATAGCGAGAAAAATAAAAAGTGACTATAATGGGTTTTATGAAGTTATGAAATGTTAAAACAAAATATGGAATTAAAATGAAAAACTGAATTAGGTGGACTAATATTTCTAGAAAAACATCACAAGGGAGTAAAGTGAATGAAACGATCAGTATCTTGAGAACCCATCAACGTTTCCTTAATTTGTTTGAAATGGATTATAGAATGCAATACACCGTAATATCAAGTGGAATATGAAATTATTTTCTCTGAAAGTTTAAAAGGCATTTACTGGTAATTAATTTTGTGTTCCAGTTCGAATTCTACAAGAAACTTGTGCACACGATTTCTTTATAACTTGGAAATGTGCGTAGAATAACTCCAATAGAATTAGAATGACATATTGAAATCACAGAAACGAGCCCTTTACGGACACGTTTGAGAAGAATAAAAGAAAGAAAAAACACGTTAAAACGTCACCGTAGACAAAATTACTTGCATTTGAAATTGGAACAGCGCTTAACAGCCTTTCATACGGCCAGATGAATTATGAAATGAGAATATGGATGCTTTAAATTGAGTTCTAGATTCAGCACAAGTGAAATGGTTTTAAAAACTAGGCCATCCTTTGTTGGGTATGAATGACTTTGAAGGACATGGGGAAATGTGTAACAGATATTTCAAACAAATAGAAAATGCTTTAATAAAGTGGTTCTGGATTTTTTATTCTTTTATTCCCATTATTTTTTTCCACGTTGCATATAGCTTTCCTTGACATCCATCAACTAATTGCTAGCGCTACAATCAAAGACCTTCGTATTTGAGTATACTATAAAAAAATAAAAGATGCTTGCTTCGGGGCAATAGATATCGATATTTGAATGGGAAAATATGACTTTACTGTGGTTTTCTGATTGGCAAAATTATCACATAGAATAAAATGGAATCTAAAGAAGACATTCTATTAGATTATTCTGTTAGAATACATTTGGAATCAATTATAATAAATTCGGATTATCGTAAACTAATTTGAGTGAATAAATGAATTAACGGTCGAAAAAAGAAACACACACGCAAGCATGTATTTCTCCTTTTAAGGGCCTTATAATCCCCATCTGATAATGACACGGAATGACATTAGGAGCTTACTGTCAAGTCCCAAGTCCTCTGTATATCTATTGAAAGCTTTAAATCATGTTCAAAAGTAACTTTAAAGAAATGATAATAATAATAATGATAATAATATTAATTATAATAATAATAATAGTAATAGTAATAATACAAATAATAATAATACTAATAATGATGATGATGATGAACAAATTAGAAAATCAATAATAATAATAATAATAACCATCACGAAATTTATAAAAAACAATAATAATAAAATAACATGCCTTATTTTCCCAGGGTAGACTCGTCACTATTAATACTGGTAAGGGCCCTACAACCAATGATTTTATTACTCAGAGCTTTAACAATGAATACATTTATAGATTATCAAAAGCTCACGTCTGCATATGCATTGATATTCTACATTTATATACACTGCATGGTGTTTTTGTCATTGAAAGGAGTTTGAAAGTAGGAACGTTATTCTACCGAATGTATACATATATATATGGTAGTTTCTCTAGTTTGAACCTAAGGCATTATTCACGATAGTTACCTTCATCTAATATTTTCTGACAAAAGGCATAATCAAAGAAGCAGTCACGGGGTAGTGTCATCCTTCTGTCGTTTGTACCAACAGATGATCTTTGGTGTTAAGGTGTGTATATTCACACACATCTTGACTATCGGCATGAAAGGAAAGCAATGCCGCATGAAATAATGAAGTAGAAATAATGTTAGTTCTATTGAAAACATAGTTGTACGTTGTCCATTGTGTTGTGGATAGTATGAAGTGGGAAGGAAGGGAGGAGGGGCAGAATGAAGAGTTAAGAGGAAGAGAAAAAGAGGAGAAGAGTAAGGATGGAGGAGAAATGGGATGTAGAGACAGAGGAAAAGTAAAGGAGAAATAAATAAGGAGAGAATGAGAGAAATGGAGAGACAAAGAAAGAAAGAAAGATACAAAGTACGAAAGAGAGGGAGAAAATGAGTTGGAGAGACGGAGAGAGAGAAGGATATAAAGAGAGAAAGCGTGCCAAGGAGAATGCATGTCACAGCCGGAGGGTGATTCACACCCGTCGCTTGCTCCACGGTACGGTAACCGTACACTGGACTAGCATGCTGGGGTCCTAGCTGGCTGGGTGCTGCCCGACTCAGCGAGAAGAACGGAGAAGTACATTCAACTAGAGCAGTGGGTCAGCGACCCCCATACCATCCTACACGGTCAGCCTACCAACCCACAAACACAACCCACACACTCATTTAGTCTCATCGCCAGTATCCTTTTGCTTCATATTCTACATCTCGTTGGCAATCTCCAATTATTATTACACGCGATAAGCACTGCAATATTTTCTGCATAGACAGCAGCATTGATTTTTGACAATTTTTTGTAATGAATGTTAAAAAGTGGTGGCTTTTGAGATTAAAATTCTACCAACGATTGTTGAAGAGTCTAAGAGAAGTAAGTGCAGGCGAAGCATCGAGTTATCAATCTGACGTATGTAGACGGGTTGTATTAGGACAGCTCAACATCAGCCCGAGGGCGTGTAAGGGTCTACACCATCCATGCATAGCCCATCAATCTATTCATTTGACTTTTCTAGAACAGACACTCGCCAGCTCCTAAAGCCTCCCCTTCTCTCATCATTTTCATTCAATTCTTTCTTCCAACCCTTTTGTCTTTTCTCACTTTTTTTTCGTCATCCCCGCACTCACCGTTTCCCAACAGTGCGTCATTTCTTACGGATCACATCTTTTTCTTATAAGTTAAACCGAATCTCTTTTTCTCCCCGGGTTAATTCTGGCCATGTTATTCAGAGATTCTTTTCTTTTCCCTTGGCCAGAGCCCAATCCTCTCTTAAAACATGCTCGGGGCAGTTCCAATGGCTCATTTGAGCACGCCCTTCTCGGTGCATAGTTTTCATGCGCATTGCTTGTCACTGTTTGCCATCAAACTATGCTTTGTATTGACAGGCGCGCTTTCATAAATTTATCCAGATTGTGCGACAAAAAAAAAAGTGAAGGAGGGGGAGAGCAGAAAAGCGAATATGAGAGAGAAAGAAGAAGGGGGAGTGAGATGAATTTGATGAAATGAAAAGGAGTTGTGCGTCATCGAATGACAGGCTCAACATCTGTGCATTATAATTTCTATTGTGCAATATTGTGGAAAATTGGAGCAAAAATCGACGGCTTTTTTGTAGGGTCCATGACGGACGTGTTTGTTGTGGGAGAGGAGTGTTTGCTGGCGCCATTGTCCGATGTTGAGGGCTGCTCGACCACGGTGCAAATAATTCATCGAGTCGGTCCACAGCCATGACTTTCATCTCTATTTGCAATCTGCGCTTGACTGCGACGCCTTCAAGACAAATACATAGCACTTTCAAGTTATGTAGTAGCCGCCATGATGGACCATGTAGAGGATGATAGATTGGGATAGCCTATATAGTATTTCTAGGGATACCTCATAGACAGGGTCATTTAAAAAGGGTATTTCTCTATGTGCGTTTTGTGAAAGACGACAGAATTGGCTTATTTCAAAGAAAGTTTCAGACTACACAATAATTTATAATTAAATTTAATCACATACGTTTTAAACAGCAATTCAAAAAAAAAACGTAATGTAGAAATAGATTTAGATAATATAGAATGTTTTCTATATAAACCTTTAAAGATGAAGTTGAGTTCTGGTCATGCGATTGCATTGTGAAAGAAACGGTGTGGAATCGACCAGAAAAGGTTGATCACCTAGCATATAAGAATTTGTGTGTATTGCAAGGTTCTGGAAT
>BEXV01000785.1:34300-51844 GCA_003118195.1 Hemicentrotus pulcherrimus | reverse complement strand
CCTACCCCGTCCCCCCCAAAAAAAAAGGTATTATGTACCTACCCTATTCAAATGGAAAATAATTACAAAAGTGATGGTTAGGGTTCATCACATTTTTTTATTCTGAAGCCAAGCTGGCAAACAAATTACCCTGTTGACTACTGAATGTTCTCATTCCTATAGACTTAACTCAGAGACCACCTGGTTCCAGTAGCCAAAGGGTTCATATTAACACTCTATTTTAACAGGATCCATGATTATCGTCACACTAATCAAATCGTCAACGGTGCTGAACATCATAATGACGATAATAATAATAATGATTATACAAAATATGATAATAGTTATTATAGTAATATTAATGAACAATACTTGTATAGCGCCTATCACTTCTTAGTCCCTATACTGTCCTATGTTCTGGACAAACTTGTGTTAATTGATTAACTCTAACAGAGGCGTTAATGGTTGTGTCTAAAAGCATCGTACATGGATGAAAATCAGTTAAGCTATCACGACAGCTAAAAATATAATCAGTGTACGACAAAATCTGGCAGGGAATGGCAATAGAGATAGCTCTAGCAGATCAAAATCTTTCTGATCGAGGCTCCGACTAATTTCAATATAATTTGAAACATAATCAGGGAACAATCGAAGTCTATCTAAACCCAGTTGGCTGTCAACCAGGATGTTGTCGAATAGTGGTCGAGTAGGGATTTTTCCCGATCAAAGGTGTCCCATGCATGCCTCGAAATTTATGACTGTACGCCTATACGATTAAAGAGCCGCAATAACCTCGACACCACAAGGTTGGATACCTGAAATTTTCGGGTTACTTAAGAATGTAAAGGTTTGGATATAACGAACAATTTCAGGTTTAACAATTCCACCTGTTGTTAAAAGTCTTCTACAAAAAGTCGGTAGTTACAGATGATACTACGAATTTACGTTTATTTGGGTATTTATTGCGACAAAAATATTGTGACCATGGTAAACATATTTATACTAGAAAAAAAAGTGACCGTATAATTACCATGGTGACTAAAGTCATTACTAGATATCGTCTGCAAAACTTGTCTACGATTCTTTTCTGGTTCGATTTCTTTGTTTTTCCCCTTCTTTTGAGATCATGGTGATGGAAGTATCACAAATATTTGTGTGGAAAATGATGGAATAAATAATGCAAACAACATCACACCCCCGAAAACAACCCGACTCAATCTTAGTTTTTCGTCTGTTTTTTTTTTCTTCCTTTAGTTTACATGAGAATAAGTATCCTGTTCAAGTACAAACATAAGAGGTAGTTTCCGTCTCCATCAGATATTATAGCTGTCAAAAAAAAAAGCCGTTGCCTATATTCGTATCCTTGATACAAAAAGCAGCTATTGAGAAGTAGCAGTTTTCATATCCGTTCATTGTGTTATAATTTTATATCCATGTTATAAACTCAGAAGAAGCCAACGTCCATATGAACTATCATGACTTTGCTAAAAAATAAAATTATAGGCCTACACAAAAATAGCGAGATGTTACTAAGGAACTTTTAACACGCAAAAATGATCCCTATTCAAAAGAGTGTTTAGACTTCAAATGTTGAATAATGTTTTTGCATGGTATTAAGTCATATAATACCCATCAATCGCTCGGTAATGATTGAATTAAGCCCATTTGATAAGCAGAGAAGCAAGTGCCTTAATGCCGCCTCATTGACTTACCTTTATCAATCCTGCAAACAGCTTATCAACTCACGCAGAGAAAATCGGCAACATAACCAGGCGATACAAAGCTCCAAAATTCTTGTAGTGGCTGGCGCGCTCAGCCTAGGCAGTCGTCTGCTCTTTCGCATGAGTCGCACAAGCTCGGTGTGGATGCCCTGAATCTCGGTCAATGCATTCATTGCCGTTCCAATTTCCCTGCCTGCCTCACATCCCCGTCTACTCGCCTCTCACGTCCTCGACCTTCGGCTGACCGTGACTTTGATGCCCGTATAGCCCACAGCATGAAAGCAGCGGCTGCGCTTGTTTACACGCCGTGTGCTATTTTCAGCATCCATCGCTGGCTGAAAATCCGCCGTACGCGTTGGGGTCATCTCGGGTCGAGCGCGCTGTTGGGCTGGAGGATCATAGTGAGCGCTGCCAGAGAGCAGTGGGCGGCCATTATTATTTATGACTCTGCGTACCGCGCATGCGTCTGCATAATGAACTTGGCATTATTGGAGATCGGGGTCGCAGTTAGACGGCAGCAGCCTCGTTCGTGACATTTACCTCGATACCTCTTGTTCTCTTCTTCCTTCTCTCTCTCTCTCTCTCTCTCTCTCAGCTCTCTCTCTCCGGCCTCGATGTTGGAAGGGTTTGCAGACTCAATTTAGACTGTCAGCGGCTGAAGTGATCCTCACATCTAGGGCACGGGGTGTGTTGATATGAAGGCTAATGGTTGAGGCTATATTGACTATTCAAGGAGGGTTTTCTAGAAATGGGTCTTGTAAATAAACGTACATGCTGGAAAGAATAGCGCCCTATTCCAGTTCGTTCAATATCTTGTCACAGTTATTTTTCTTGGACTCGAATCGATCACAATAAAATAGATTCTTGAGGTTTGCTATTCACCACTGAATACACAGCGATGAAATTAAAAGCAGCATTTTTTTCTCTCCCCCTTTTTTAAAGATAAATTTCACTGATGAGAGGAAGATGGCAATCGGGTGGGGCTCCTGTTATTAAGCATTTAACGGTTAATGAAGAGGTGTAATGCAAAGTTATTGCTCGCCCCTGGATACATTACGGATGTAAGATTTTGTAAAGATTTGGGTAGGCCGGGAGTGCCGCTGTATTATGGAGGAAGGGGGATGGCCTGTGCATGGATCTATAAATATAGTGTGAAATACATGGATATATACTTATATATAATTTAAAAAATGATATGAAGGTACATTTCCTAGGATTTAGTTCAGCGTTTGGTTAGAATATTAAAAAGCTTAAAATATTACGTAATTTGAATCTTCTATTTTATTGTGGGTACAGGGGCGCACGCATGCGGTATGCATGCGTGTGCGTATGTGTGTGTGTGTGTGTGTGTGTGTGTGTAGTACGATACATTATGTTTAATACGCTATACAAACGTGCGATGAATGGCGGTCCCATAAAACCATGGTTTTCCGTTTTAATCCGTTTATTGTTTACAATTTGAAATCTATTACAAAATATAATATAAACAAAAGAAACTAAAAATTAAGAAAACCAAAAAACTAAAATAAAAGAGAGAAAAAAATATTTGGTAAAATTCTCAATAAAAATCCAATACAGAACGAGAGAATAATGTGCATATCATATATTTAACAGGATTTTCTATCCCTTCTACATTACATCTAGGTTATTCCCAATATCACCCTCACCTATATTATGCAAATTATATGGTTGATTTTATAGTCATGCACATTCATTCGTCACCGTTTAACATCTGTTTCAACAAATATGTATTACAGTAATTCGTTTTGTTTGTTTCGTCAAATACCTAATGTTTACATTTCTAACTTTGTTCGCAGGGACCTTATACATAATATTAATGTTTCACCCTTGTTAAACAGAGAAAATGAATGAGCTATTGAGTGGGCTACAGACACCCATTGCAAGCCGTTTTATGAAAAGAAAAAGCTCATATTGAATGAAGGTTAAAGGTAAAGACCAGTATTGGAAACGCCCCAATTTCAAAAAATGAAATGGAAGCTCTCATTACCAATCATGTGAAAGAATATGTTTTGACTAATACATGATGATAAAAAATTTGCCGGGAAACCGCCTACTAATTCATATATTTGGTAAATTGGTTTCTCTCTTGGTCTGTGAGAGATACAGGGTAGTCCCATATACATCTTTCTGTGTATAGTGCTTGTAACTTTATGAAGAATGGGCCAAATTTTTTATCATTTAGATGCTAGATGCTAGATGATCAACATTTTCTGATTGATTCCACAACGTTTCTTTCACAATGCAATCGCATGACCATTACTGGTCTTTACCTTTAACATGGATGCATGAATCAAAATATGATATGTTACATAATGTTTTTTCATGCGTTACCATGCCAATTTTCTGGCAACGAATGAATAATGTGATTTTTTTTAATAATTGGGTGGCATGTATTGAGGGTGCCTTTGTCTTGTTTATATATGCCGCGATTAGACGGGTGGATCTGTGTGTGTGCGTATGGGTGTGCATGTGTGCGCGCGCGTGAGTGTGTGTGGGTGTGATCATATATTTTTTAGAGTCGAGCAAGGGGCTAGACTGAATTACATCTATAAACGTAATTTCACATAATACCTTGCGGTTTTTAAACACAATAATCATCCAAACGTGAAGTTGTTTAGGGGCTAAAGGGAAATTGTGAGAGCGTTCCCATGTTTGATAATTAAGGTAAGAGATGAGAAGGAGGAGTTTATCATTAATAAATTACATTTTCTTGCTATTATGAACAACCTACAAGGCATAGGTACAGTACTTCAAATGATGCGTTGTCTTTTTTATACAATCATCATCACAAAAATGTCATTTCTCGTTTTGATAATTTCTTATGTATTTCACTTTAACTTTTTAACTTATGTATTTCATTGTTTTTGATGTTTTATTTCATTTCTAACTACAATTCAACTATTTTGACTCCCCAAACAATCACCTAAACATTAAAGAAGACCCAATAATCAATGTTTGATCTATTTTGAGGGAAAATGACATTCCCATACGTTTTGTACACAAATAACGCAAATGAGCGAATTTCGGGCTGACATGCAAAGACAAAAGGTCACGTAACCTTGTATCTGTAGGTCAGATTTTCAAAATTGATGTTTAAAAAGATGTGCAAGACTCGAAATAAAAAAGTCACAGCGGTGGGGCGCCATCCATATGCGTTCCTGAAAAATCAGAAAAATAGTGGAGGGGGGAGGGGGTACAATGGCCCCAGGCCCTATTAGGGTTAAAGCAGTGGAGAGATTTTTTTAAATCATCTAATCAAAAAAGGAAGTTTAACAATTTTGGATGGTGTAAGAATTATTTCTGTGAAATGACGAGATTTTTTCAAAGCACACCATTCATAATTGACAAGAAAGCCATACATTTAAGATCAAAGTAATAGCTAAAAAAATATTCTTTGTGGAGATAAAAACACGGGGCATGGAATCCTGGATGTTTGAAGCGAAATGCGAAATGAAAGCAATTATTATCTGCCCACCCAGTAACGGTCCATTATGAAGAAAAAAATTGTAACATGAAAGTCATCAAAATATGAAATATGAATATACTGTCCTGATCGTTTCTCTAACAAATTATAAATCCTTTCTTACGGAAAGCTTGATGGAGAATAGGTAATGAGGTAAATTAATTTTGGCCTCTATTTTTATAGGCGTAATCAATTTCAAGAAATTGATATCTAAATCAAACGATTATTGAACGGAAAATTCCCCATCATTTCCCCGTCGACTTTAATCCTCAAGTTAAAACTTTTTAAAAAATTTTATATAGATTTGAGTACGCGTATCTTATTTTATATCACAATAATACTTCATACAATTTAATAATTCAAACTTATATAATTTGCGCTAATATAAAACGAAACAGCATTCTACGTAGAACTATAGAAGGAAGACCACATCTTACTATGAACATTTGGAGTCTGTAAATGGAAAAGTGAGTATCAGGTAACCTAATCCATTAATAAAAATATTTTTACCCTTTGGAATAAAATTAATAGAAATCCAGTGCAATTTGTGGATGAAAATTGGTTAGGAAGAAAAATTATTACCATCGTTCCACCCTCACTTTTCCAGAGAACAAATATAAAGTGTAAATTGCAAACCAATGATATTCCTCACGGCAAACTTGATATCAGAAATCCCCCGATTTTGTCCCCTTTATTATTAATTTCTTCCTGTTTAATGCAAAAGGACTGTTTCGGTTTTACAATTTCTCATGAAAACTGACATTCTTTTGGTTTGAATATAAGATTTAACAATACAAATATCACACATTTTTTGCTCACATTCTGAACAAATGCAACCTGCTTTCTTCGAGCTATACATATACGTGAAAATATCTGTCATCATTGAACGAGCCTGAATTTGGTGGCAATGATCGCTGAGAAAAGTGCATGAGTTCACTGTCTTGTCGGCTGTCAACCATCTGGCTATAACGGGATCCAAATTTGTCGAAGCAAGCACACTGTGCATTTTGATCAAACGTGCCCCAGTTTAAGAAAAACACTTCCTCGCAGGCCGTATGGAGCTGCCATCTCTACTTTTTTAGTCTCATGTTAGGCGTTTACTGACATTTTCGCCTAATTGGGCTCTGCAAACTGTTTGTTGCTTTAAGAGTCTTTTCCCCTCGAAAGTTAAATGTCAAACGTAAAGTCGTGGCCTGACGTTCACTCTCCGTCATGGCTGATATACATTTTTTTCAATCTAAATAAAATGATAGAGGGCTTAGCGAGGAGACTGTCAGCCTATACAAGCGTTATAACGACGCTGAATAATAATGTGTCTAGAGCACATGCCTTTTACACGCTAATGTGCGTAATTCCATTACTCATGCTCTAATTTTGAAGTTCATGTGTGATTGAACTCGTACGACTGAAGGAAGCTATTACAACCTCCTTATATGCATCTCTCGGATTTGCCTATCATACGCATATCTCCTTGTATTGTGCTTTTATATCAATATGTATGTGTATGAAATGAACTTTGCTTTCAGTTGAGCTATAAATATTATGTTATAGTTATTTCGTCTTTTTGTTATTATACTTCTCAATAAAATGCACTGGATTTCTCACATGTTTATAAACAACAGATCTACCATAAAATGACGTAACATTTATCTAGCAAACATATCACCTCAGCGTCTGTACTTACATTACAATTAACAACAGTCTTTTAAGTATTTTAATTGATGTATATATAACAATTAAAAAATGGGGGAAGCGAGTCACTTGCGTGCCTCATAAATTCACGATATTGTTTCACTTGGTCTTAAGATATTACTCAAGCGTCTTTTTTTTCCACTGACTTATAATGTCCAGAGAAGAAATGGGTTAGATTGTAAGCATTCAAACATCATTCCTTCAGTGCAACATGAAGTTTTACAGAATCTTGAACGACAGAAAGAAATGACGATTTATTTTTTATTTTTTTATAAATTGGCCAACGTTCAAGATTCCTTACTTTAAGAAAACATTAATGATAACAATTTGACAAAGTGAGGATGATCTTTAATATCTGATCATATACGTTTATCCTTTTTAATTTGATAAAAATTTTTATTAACATTTTGTACGTCTTCGTAAATCTAAAGGTATGAAAAATAAAGAATTAGGAATGTAATGTATATCCAAAAACACAGTAAACGTGAAATTCTCGCTTGATTAATCCTGCAATGTAAAGAAACATCATTTTTTTTTTTTTATTTAAAAAAAAAAGTAGGTTCAGGTGTCGATGGTTTTAGTTTCAAGTGTGTATAGAGATTCGGCTTTAATAGGCCTACGCCTTCTACTCTGATATATAATTAGGTCATCGAAGGAGTAAAATATTACCTAAAACTCCACGAAAATAATATATTAAGGTGAACACTTTTTTTTTTTTGGAACGGCACCAACTTCAGCCAAAGGCTGTTCTTTCGCAGGTCCGTGCACAAAAAGTCTCTTCTATGAAGTTCCAGGACATAATAGTAGTTGATAAACTTTCATGGAAGCTGCATGTTGATAATGTCTGTAAAATCATCTCTAGAAATATTGGTATTTTGAACAAGGTACAATTGTTTTTTTCCATCTCGTATACTGCTTAATTTAAACTCAACTTTAGTACGTCCTTACTTATATTATGAAATACTTGCGTGGGGCACCTGAGGAAATACTCAACTCAATAGAATTTTACTATTGCAAAATAAAGCAATGCGAATCATTTGTCACACCAATTTTCGCGTTCATACTTATGAACTCTTTCAGACAAATAATGTTATGAAGATTCATGACTTATTTTCCTATAACATGGGTATATTTATGTATACACTAGAAGAAAATGAATTGCCACAAGTTCTCTCAAATATGTTTAACAAAAATACTGAATTGTATAGTTAACCCACAAGAATAGCAAAATGTTATCACCTACCAAAGCCAAGAACGGTATTTTCCAGCAGGGTTTTCACTTTCACTGGCCCAAAATATTGGAATGCCCTTCCTGGCACATTACAAGAAAAGCCCTCATTAAGTGGTTTTTAAAAATGCCCTCAAGCACGTTTTGTTGCAAACGAATCAGAATAAGTAGTTCCCCTCTCCCTCTCTGTCTCTTTCTCTGTCTCCCTCTACCCCCTCTCTCTGTCTTCTTTTTCTCTTCCTGCATGTCTTCCCCCTTTTCTGTTGTTTACTCTCTCATTCTTATATTCTTCATTTATCATCATCATCTTGTCATTCTGCTAATGTTTCTGATTTGTTTTTTTGTCTCGTTTAATTGTTGTTTTTATTTTATTGTCTGTTATGATTTTTTTTTTTATTCCGTATTTTTTTTCAAAATTAAGTTATAAATGTATAAAGTACAATTACTATTGTGCGAACCTACATCTAACAAGCTTTGCTTTCAAGTAGGTTCGTTTTTTTCATTTCTTGTAATTAAATCATTTTGCATTACAATGACTAAAAAAACAATGTCAAAGATATTTCAATGCTCATTTCTGTTATATCATTAGATTTATCATTGTTTGTTATTGTTTATATTATGTGAAAAGAAATGGAAAATAAATTCGCTCTGTATAGAGCTACTACTACTACTACTACATCACAGGTACTCCGTTACATTGTTGAATGTTGAATGTTTAAGGTTGATTTCAATAATTATTTTTGTTTGCATTGTAAATGTGTAATGATCTAATGCTCTATATGTGACATTTGAAAGAAAGACGAATAAATATTTTATCTTATCTTATCTAATGATGATGAAAACACTACATAATTTGTGTATGAAATTTTACTTATTATATTCCCTCTACTGTACTAACCCTCTAATATGCAAAAAATCTTGAAAAAAATGCTCAAGGCACAAAGATATTTATGTTTTTCTTTGGAGGCGTCACTGTGCGCCACCCTCTAACAGTAAATTCTCACTACCATTTTCCCGACCGTTTTCCATGAAAAATGGACATAAGACAGGCTTTTAAATATCTGTTATCACTTTAATCTCTTTGTGAACATTTACATTCACCTAATATTATAGTTGGGAGAATGAAGGAATCGATCAGATCAGTTTTTCCCAATGTTTATTATTTATAATGGTCTGTTTTCACTCAAACTTTCAGACTTTAATTGTACATCTATCATTGAAGTCACTACCTTAGCACCATTCTCTCTCATCTGAATAACGGTACCGAGTCCCTTTAATGAATGAAAGACCGATAGGTTTGATATATTGAGGAGGCGCGATGGCTCAGCAGATACTCTTATTCTGGAGGTCCCGGGTTCGAAGCAAAGTTAATACGCTCGTGCGTATTGGTAAGGCATTGATCTTCAAAAGTCCCTTGGAGAGGACTTAAAGCCGTCGATCCCCTGGATGCTTACCTACTAGAAATCAGGTAAAACAATCATCAACCATCTGCATGTCTAGCATATGTTACTGTCATTATTGTGATCGTCATATTTATTATTTTAATATCGTAATCATTATCATTATCATTAGTAGTAGCAGTAGTATCATAAAGATTAATAATATCACCATTATTATTACTTATCCTTATTATCATAACAATGATCTCAACTACTTTCGAAANTCTTTCTCTTCCTCTCTGTCTGTCTCTATCTCACACTTTTCCTGGATCTCCAGTGCTGTCTACAGTATTATCCTCCTTACCTCTCTTCTATATTTTCTTCCAGCCCTATGCTGACTGTGGAATAGAATGTTAAGCGAATTTTATGAATTGTATTAATTTGTATATGTATATATATCTGTACACTGATTTATTTATTTAGAAAATTCATTAATATGTCTTATTACGTTTTATGTTGTATAAATATTTATGTTTTTACAATGTACAAAGTTCTGCAATTCAACCATCTGGCTGCAAAAGAATTTTTAATAAAACCATTACCATTACCATTAGTAGCAGTAGTATCATAAAGATTAATAATATCACCATTATTATTACTTATATTATCATTATTATCATCCTTATTATCATAAACATGATCTCAACTACTTTCGAAAAATCAACATAAAAGGCAATTTCTGTAGCCTTGTGTGATCATTACAATGAATGAGGTATTACGTAATCCCAATATGAATGCTATGGGAAAACCAGTAGGATATCAAGTTGCCTCAGAGTTTTTCTTTTTAATAGTTGGGATCGTATTACTATTATTTGTATTAGCATTGGTAGAAGTAGTAGTTGATGAAGTTGTTGTAGTAGCGATGGTAGTACTTTAATTGCAAGTATTATTATCATTATTATTGTTGTTATGACTTCTAATACTAATGTTTTTTTATCATTTAATTTTTTTTATTGGAAAGGACATTTATTATGCGCCATGTCTTTGAGAAATTGCCTCTTGTCGCCATTATGAGAAGTACGGTATACCTGTGAGCATACATGAATGAAGTAAAAAAAAAAAATACAAATTAAAACAACCCCTCATAATCTTGACATTAGTTTCGTCATAGTCTGCATGATAGTCTTGGCTATATGACACAATTTCTAAAATGTAAATGGTATTATGAAGGGAATCATTAAACAGAAAATGGAAGGACGAAGTTATATTCTGTCGCGCTTGCAACTTGTGAGGGTTCTGTAGCATAAAAGATATTCTTTTCATTAATGGTTTACGGTTTGAATGATTTAAATAGTTTCATTGCGACATGAAAGTACATTTTGAATAGATGATAACAGAAAGACTACAGGACAAGATTCAAATGTTACATTCAGTTCCCCTTTTGCGGAAATGATACAAAACACATACTTATTCGAGTAGTCAATATGAGAGTAAGGCGCGATAAATCGATAAGCAGAAGTTGTGTTTGAAACGCATGTACATCTGATCTGCATGTACATCATCATTTTCATTGTAATTTGTACATTATCGAAGGTAGGTTAATTTCTTTTTTAAGAATGAGGCTAAATCTTGGTTGTGTGTTTCGAATATGCCTCTAAGAAATAGGATGTTGTCTTGAGTGTAAAGGGCACTTGAAAGAAATCTTGTGACTCAGAGTAGTAAGTATCAATTTCACAGCATATCTGAACGTTCTATCTTCCAGCTGCAGTTCAAAATTTGACATTTTGTTTTCGCACAAAATAATGATACTTGATCTTCCTCATCTGCAAGTCAAGCAATATATAGGCCAATAGGTTTGGTAAATTTCCAGTGACGTACATGGGCAGTGCAATGTTCTTGAGGAGAAATGATGCGGTGAGGAAATCGGGAGAAAAAACAAAGCATGCAGACAGTTGGCCTTAAAGTGTTCAGCCAAAGGTGGCAGATCTTGAGATCCAGATACATTATTGATTTACCCAGTTTTCTTTCTCCTGCATCTCCTGGTTTCATCTGTGTCAAGTAGGCTGGGGTGAGCTCTCTTTTCAGCGGCCCCGCATTAATACGCCGAGATACTTACGCCGAGTATCACGTATGGGACTATGGCATGATGCATGCAACGCGAGCGAACGCCCCGAATTGGGGGTGCTAATGTTATGAATGAGATGCAATGAGGCCATGTTTCCTTTATCCTGGTTCAATCTCCTCAAGTGATCCCCGGGCGACGTGACACGAGAAGCCTCGGCACGGATAGCATCTAGTCTTTCGGCATAGACCTTGCTGACTAACGCTGTTTTATCATTCTTCTAAACCAGATTCATCGACTCTATTCAGTCATCATATACAGAATTTACATCCATCTCTCAAGACGGACATCATCTTGAAACTTGATGAATCAATCATCTAAAACAAGACATTCAATCGTTCTTGACAGCTCTGCTTTATCAGTATGCATTTTTCAGTATTTTGCTGTAACTAATAATGCAGCAATGACCTCTTTAACACGACGAGGGGAAAATGGAGTTCGTATCTAGAAACTAGGTCTTGAGCTTGCCACACATAATGGTGTGTGCGAACAATTTGTGGGTGTGTACATAATGAATATGTGTGTTAAATATTAGGAGCGTCTACGTATACGACACTACACAAGATGTATAAGATGTGTTGGGAAGGATATAGCATAAGCTTAGCTTTCTTGCTTGAATATTAGAATTGGTCGAATTTATAAACCCTCGTTTACGCTAATTCCACAGAATATTAGGCGGTCGATGTATTACATTTAAATTGGAACAAGACCCCACAGTAATAAATCCCCAAGAAGAACTGTATTATGTTTCAAAATAGATATTTTATTATCAATCCGACTGAATGAAAGCATGATACTGCATCATATCTTGCAGATTCGTACATCGTTGAGTTGAATGGGTGATCCAATAACACTCTTGCTCGTGTAGTAAACTATTATCGTTCAGTAACCTACACAATATGTGAACGGTACAAAATTGGTCATTTATAGTCATGTTTAATAGAATTCACTTCCTAGGACCATTATATAAAATAGAAATGAGAGGTAACTAAATGAAATATATATTGAAACAATAACTATAGATGAAATATAGGCACTAGATCTATCAAAACTACATTATGACATTTCTTAATAATAATAATAATTATTATTATGTAACTTATATAGCGCCAAATCCACTCTGTGGGGTGCTCGAGGCGCATTTACAAAATAACAATTAACGAGTAAACAAAAATGTTTTTACATGAGTTTTAAAAGAATCGGTAGTAACACAATTTTGTATGGCTTCAGGAAGGCTGTTCCAAAGAGGAGGACACGCATAGGCATAAGACCCCCCCCCCGTCCCCCCCCCAAGTTCTTCCATATACATANGGGGGGGGGGGGGGAGCGCTAACTCGTTGGTCCAAAAGATATAACAGATAGCACTCGGGATTTTATTTAGCCATGTTCAGAATAGCTTTTTTAACGGTTTTTCTGGAAAATATAGTTTAATTAACGTAAATCAATATCAATATTAAGACATGTGGGAAGAAGATGGAAGACGAGAAACCTTGAATGAAACAGTGTGAGCACAGAATGATATTAAATTGATCGAGGTAAAAGATATATGCTTGAAAATAGGAACGAAGTAAAAAGTAATACATTGATGATTCCGAAAATAAAATCTTGATTTGCATAATAGAAAAATTCTACATGGAATCAAATTACAATCAAATATTGGGAGCCAGAATGTCATTTCGTGGTAAGAGTATAAATACTCATATCATTCATTCTAAAATCCCAGTTGGGTATAAGAAATACAAAAAACTTTACTCGGAAAATGGGATAGACAAGCGATTCTATGCCTCATGCTAGGTTGTCACGTGATCTCTGTTTGTATCATATAGGCTGTCTTAATTCATTAATGAATCTTGCTGCGTCTAAGCCGCCAAGCCAATTTCCCCCTTGCTAAATTTATCCACCCTTTCCCATACTAATTCAGGGGTAAAGATAGGATGGGGAACAGAAGTTACAAAACAGAAGTACAGAATGATTGATGACATGTAGATAATAGAGCAAAGAAAGCGTCATATTATCATCGCTTGGTATAGATGCTGCTATAAACGCCCCCAAAGCAACTTGACTATAGTGTTTGCCGCGCGTTCCTTTGATATAGGAATCTTTCTGTGTCTAGTATAGATTGTGTTGGCGCCCATTTTGTTTGATGTCTATTGTTAACACTAATGTTTTCTTTCCTGTGCATTTGTAGCCCAATTCCTGCTCCCTCTCATTCTTTCCCTATCCTTTATCTACCTCTTGGTTACATTTTCCCATCTCTTTAAATCTCTCTCTCTCTCTCTCTCTCTTTCACTCACTCACTCTCTCCCTCTCCCTCACTACCCTCTCTCTCTCTCTCTCTCTCACTCTCTCTCTCCCACTCTAATTCTTACCTCTCCCCCTTTCGCTTTCCTTTTGTCATTCTCTTTCTCAAATCTCTTTCTATATCTGTCTTTAATATTCTTACCTATTCTTCTAGCCTCTCCTCTATTTTTTTTCCACATCCTCTTCTCGATTCTCCATCTCCAATTCTATTTCTTTTCCCCTTTATCTTCTCCATTTGTCTTTCTCTATCCCATGCCCTCTATCTTCTTTTCTCTGTTTTTTTTTTATTTTTTAGTCTACCTCTCCATTCTCTGTTATCGAGTGCCTCTCCTTTCTTGCAGTTATTCTCTTTCACTCCCTCTCACTCTCAGCCTCCTATTTCTGTCTAGCAGCTATTCCCTCTACCCATTCTCTAGGATATGGGTTGATGGATGTCGACCGCGTAATGAAATCCCCCTATCCAGCCTAGTTTTTGCCTTCTCTTCCCATTATCCCTCCCCTCCTCTATCCCCTATCCCCTCTTTAGCCGCTGCGTGTTTGTATTTTTTTGACGTGTTTGTCTGTAATGACGACCCATGGTAATAATCATTACGTGATGGTCCTGACCAATCGATTTGAAAGCACGACGCTGATTGGTTGAAACCGTACGCATCACGTGACCTTTCCATAGAATGGAGAAACCACCGCTTTCAGTAGCGGTATCGCCATACTTTGTCTATAATGTGAGAAATGCATGATCAATTTTATGAATGCGTTGACATATCAGGCTAGTATGATAAACTGTGTACATTGGTGGAATGCACGGTATGTATAGACCAAAATAGTGTACAATGAAAAAAAACAAAGTTTACAACGCCCTTAAGCTCATTCACAGGGTGTTTTTTAAAGAGAAATTCATTATAATTCATTTTACTTAGTACTCTCTCAATCCTCCTTCCTGAATCCTCTATTCTCCTCCCTGTTGGGCTTCTGCCCTTGTAATGAAAGCTTCAGGTCAAACTTATTACATGTGACCTTATACCTATGATAACGACAATGTACACTTTATATAAATCAGTCAACCAGACGATCAATCAACCAATCAATCAAATTATTGGAAAATAGAACATTAGTCGCGATAAAAGGAATTATATGGCATATGCAGGTACTTAAAAGGTTTATGATACATGAACGATGACTTCGTTTGCTTTCTTCGCTCGTTTGCCGCATCTGCAATCTTCTTTTTCAAAACAATATGCACAAATAAAGTGGAAGATTGATTTGCGCAACACAATGGCTTTAAAAACCACCCACTTCCGGTCTTGATTATCTCCATGGCAACGCTTTAAACACCAGAATGGATTTATCTCCTACAAAAACAATAAAATAATTTTGAAGCATTTGGTATATTCATCTCATGATATGGCACGGGGTATTATTTGTATGGCATATAAAGAGTTAACTCGATAGCGGAGAACTTCAAGAAAACCACATAATCAAAGTGATTATGTATCAAAATCATAGATTTAGCTCATGCTGCAATCATAATGATAAACCTTTAGGTCAGTCATGAATCCCATTACGTTTACAAGCCGATCGCTCGTCTGATTATCAAGATATCGGTTGGAATTCGAAATTTAAATAACCATTTCCCAACGGTTTTTTTTTATAACACTACAGTCTATTTGGGAAAATTAGTATGGTTAAACCGGTCACTCAAAGATTTTTACTTTTTGAGGCACTTCATGATCATTTTTAAGCGAATTTTGTTTAAGGGCTTCAATATTACACCATATTACAGACTCTGATAACTCACAAGGCCATGCATCTCAGATTTGGCATTGTTAAACAATGCCTTTAAGAGCACATTCAAAGTCCATTGTTTTGTTCCTTAGAAATCATGTTCGTATTTGTGTTTGTACATGTTTATATCAATATGTGACGCACTTGACTATTTAAGTGCCTTAAGTTGTTTTCTTGAAATTCTTCGCTATCGCGTTTTCTTTATTTTTCGGTATTTGTCTTGCCTTTAATTGATCAGTCCCGAGGACAAATCTATATCTATGTACAAATACATACCTGCGTCATCAGCAGCTGGCAAAAAAAAGTCCTGTTTTAAGTACTTTTTGTGATGATGAGGCTAAAAGGATATTTTCGCCTCCGCATGGTCAGTGTTGACCATTGTGAGAACAATAGGAAGTGGACATAGCTTACCCTCTGTTCTAAAGTTGTTCCACATCCGCAGTAGATAACTGTTGCTCTTAAATAAAATGTATCATGTATGACTGTCATTAGAGTGGTTGGATCATTTTGATGTAAGGTTGGATGAATATTACGAGGGTGCTTGAGAGAGAGAGTGGGAGTGAGAGAGAGTGTGTGTGAGAGAGAGAGACACACACACACAGACAGAGAGAGAGAGACAGAGAGACAGACAGAGCGAGAAATACACAGGGTTAAAGACATGCAGAGACAGAGCGAAAGAAATAGATGCAGGGAAACAGGGAGAAATAAAGAGGGAGAGAGAGAGAGAGATAAATAAAGAGGGAGAGAGAGACAAATAATAAAGAGAGACAAAGAGTCAGGAAGGACTAAAGAAGGAAAGAGAGAGAGAAAGAATGAGAGAGAGAGAGAGAGAGAAAGAGAGAGAGAAAGAGGGAGGAGCGTGTAAAAGAAATGCGGGAGGAAAGAGAGGTGAAGCAAACCAGTTGTTGGTTTGGTGTAATATTATTGTTGCAGAGGAAATAGCGGGTTTATGAAAGAAATCACATAGCTGTTCTAAAATCAATATACCCATGTACCATAATACCTCTTTGATGTAATGCGATGAACGTAAAATGATAAATGAAATCCTTATTAATGGGCTCGCGGTTAAACCGCTGAAAATCATTATCGGAACCCCTGTGGTTAGGTATGTTTTTAAAGAGGACAAAAAAGTTGATGAAAAAACCCAATAGAGCTGATCGACTATCAAAAACATTTAACCTCCGGCACATGAAACATTAATGCTACTTCAACCTGTTCTGAGCGCAACATGCTCCGACAGGCGATATTCGTAACCCTATCGAACGCAACCTCCTCCTCCTCCTCCTCCTCCTCCTCTTCCATGTTCACGAGATCAGGCAAACAAACATTGGTATAGATTGACCTTTTAGCTAGGATATCACGTGACGTCAATCGGAAGTAAGATCTAGTTCATCCTTTATCCGCATTTCATTTCGCCTCTATTCTTAGATGCTCTATTCAACAGACAGTTGATGTCCCCATTTTGAATAAGCATCTTATCTGAAATACCCGGCGTATATCTGGAAGCTGATATTGACTGTCGCGCATTCAGTATGTACAGAGCGGGACATGAAGTACATCAGAAAAAAAGGATAAACAAAACGAAAATATTAGTCTTTGTAACTTTGATTAAGCAATCGAGGAAGAGAGAAAGGAAATAAATAAAGAGAGAAACTTGTCGAATTAAAGAAAGTGTTTTTTAGATAATTTGGAGAAAATACAAGTCTTCATATCGTGGTCAATAGATTTATATTCATCTTTAAAATGTGATTATAAAGCCTTATTCAAATATGCGCTGTAACCTGCGCCGGGTCATTTTGTTTCTCTTCTTTTTAATGGACTAAGTGTAATACGCTTCACAGTTCGCTATATAATAA